>JACXIM010000050.1:3034369-3179936 GCA_014737505.1 Bombus sibiricus
TATTTTAAAGATGAGGAGGTTGAGTCGTAACACAACTACTATCTTTAATTTCTAACAAAGTTTATTGAGTTACAATAATCGTGACTTAAGATGTTGACTATTCTAACGGTGAAGAACTAGTGAGTTGGAGTCGCGATGCTGTGCCGGAGGAAAGCTGGTGATGGGTGTGTCTAAAAGTAAAGGACCATCGGATTTGTTCCTGACAATTTGGTTAGGAAAGTGAGGGCAGTAGACATTGCTTCTAATTGGTTGAAAGAAGGTTGATGGACTAGGAAGGGTGTTAACCGCCCTCGATAGATAGTTGCTAGTGTGAAGTGAGAAAAACTAACTTTCCCCGGTCTTTCCGTAATAAACAATAGGCTTTGGAAACGAATCAATAAAGAAATGTTTGGTCTGAAGGACTTTGGTTAGAAAATGCTTAAGATTTATGCTAGGTCCTTGAGGCTATTGAGGGTATGTAGTAAGGATGTGCGGACATCTGGCTGCCATCCTTCCCGCGGTGTGTCCTGGTCTAGGTAGAGTGTCGCCAGACGTAACAGTAGGTTCTTGAAATAATTGAGGGTACGCACACATCTGACCGTCTAATGTGGATTGACGTTACACTATCGTAGCACTGTATCGTAGGAATAGTGTTCAAGTCTTATGAAACGAAGCCTGGATATTGGATTTGATTCAAATTTGTAGAAATTCAAGTTGGTCTGTTCGCTATCTTTGATAAAAAAGTAAATGACGTTTGGTTCATGAAGAAACGAAGCAACAGAGTAGGATCTGTCTGAGGCGTGGAAGGAATTTATAACACGGGAAAATCACTAGACAAAGGAGAGTACATTAATAATGCGCGATGCAGTATCGTGTGTAAACGATGATAATCCAGGTCCATGAATATGCAAGCCTCCACGAGCCATGGCAATTTCGTTCGACACGTGAAGCTCTACAGCTAATTCCTCGTTCCTTCGTGCATTAACTGGGGTCCGTGTCTGTGCGTAAGTGTGTGTTCTTTCGTCGTAGGATTTGAGAAATATTTTACTACGTACAACGACGTGTCGCGGCACTAAGCTTGAGAAAATTCGATACTTCGTCTTACGTTCTTTGGTTTTTCCAAGGGAGCGAATTTTTCTATTCCGGTCGAGCTACCTTCTCAGTCGTTTTAATAATCGAACAAGCAATCGAAAACAAATGCTACCATATCCTTCGATAAAACGGCGCAGAATTGAAATGAAATAGAAACGATGAGAGATATATGAAAATTCTTTCCACTTCCATAATGTACAGTCTAACGCCAGTCACGTACAGAAGATTCGAGTTTAATTTGGATCTTTTAAGGTGGCAACGAGATGTAAGAGAGATTTAAAGCGACGGTTAATTGCATTTTTCTCTTTCTTTAAGGTACACTGAATCTGCGAAATCGAGGTTCAACGAAAGATTCAACGTTATAGTCACTTTCCATGATATTTTCTTTCTATTATGTATATGTTCATGTAATTTATTTATTTATTATGCATAGCCCACTTGTCTATCGGCTTGGGACGTATTTCCGGCTTTATATTTTCCTCTTATTTTCTACGGTTACCTCCCACACTCCGCCTATAGCCTATTCTAAAGTTTCAACATTTGCATATAACAACACCTATCGCTTACCCAAAATCCTCCCTTTGTTCTCTCCCTCTGTTATACCGTTCTTCCTCCTATTCGTCTCCTTTCCGGTGTTCAATATTGTTTCCTGTCCCTCTTTTATTTCTGTTTCTTACTATTGCTCCTAACCCTTTTGTTCTCCCCTCTTCTTCCTTCCTGCCTGCCTTAGCTATCGTCTCATACTCTCTGTTCTCCCCGGTATTTCTATTCTCCAACCCATTGATCCTAATATCATCTTCGCGTCTTCTTCCGTTCTTGTCTTCTCACACTCCTCCAGCACGGGTCTCGTCTCCTCCCTCTTCATCACACAGAATCTACGCTTCTTTTCCGCATTCTCCCTCCAATTTTCTTTCGATTTAGAATGATTTCCACATCCGTATCTCGCTACAAGTCTTTCGTCTTTGCTTCTCGTCCTCCCTTCCCAGTATCTCCTGGTCTCCTTCAGTTATTACGTAGAAATATGAAAATAATTTAGAAACGCTTTGCGAGTTTCGGGAAAATATTTCTGTCCATTAGCTACTAACTGCAAAAACAAGTTCTTTCGAATTCTCTAGCGACGGAAGACGACCCATTAAAATTCAGGTCAGTTTTCAGGATGATTGCAACACGAAGGGTATCTTGTGGACGACCGAAGAGAAACATTCCTCCTTCCATCTCAGTAATCCCAATCAAAAGTTCCAACAATCACAACCACGCTACGTCATTCTACAAAAACCTGCTCGTCTCACTCCACGCCTACGATCTTCAACTCGGTTTGCTTGAAAACAAAGCATCGTTTATATCCTTTAGGCTGCTTAAATCAATTGCACGAGCGTCGAATTCACCTCGCAGAGAGCGCTCGTGAAGACGCGGCAAAGCGAAACGAATTCGCTAAGAACGAGATTATTCGACTGGTTAAAAGTTAGCTCGGTTAATTTACTTGTGCTCGCTTATTAGATTTCCTTGGGAGAAGGGTAACTTCCCGGCGACCACAGCTGCGGCAACGATGTCTCCGTCGCGTTACACCAACTTCTTAATAATGCAGCCGCGCCACGCTGCGCCGCCTGTTGCAATATGCAACCATCTACGGTCCACAGGACTAACCAAAGACACAGACAGTGTGACGGAGAGAGGGAGCAAAGTCAGGGTCGTCGGCGAACGCTCCTTTGCTCACTGTGACAGCGTGCCGGAAACTTTCTTGCTCTTCATCATAGTTCAGAACACTCACGAACTCTAGGATCACCGAGCACTCCCTGTTCGTCTGACGCTTCGTTAAAGTGGACTGACATTAAAGCTTTGCCCGATTTCGATCCTGCAATCCCTAAATTCGTTTTATCCTTGTTGGACCGTCTTATCAAATCAGACGGTAACGAGCGTTGGGTCGGCATTTGCCGGAAATTTCAACGTTTCCTACGAAGGGATTCTTCCCTTTTTCTAATGTACGAAACAAAGGGCGCGTTGAATATTTTTAAGACGCTATGAACCTACTATGAACCTACTTAGCTACGAGCTAAGAGACAACGACTGGAAAATAAATGAAACAAAACGGGGTGGAACTTTGGACAAAACTGGTAGCTCTCGATAGACGACGAACTCTTGAACGTACAAAGACGCGCTCATCCTGATCTGGATCTGTGAAATTCGATTACCAAGTTGTGCTCAAAAATCAAAACCTGATGTATTCAACGACTGCAAGGTAAAACTCTTAGGAAGATAACTGCAGTCCTCTTGGTATTCGAGGAACGAAGAGCTTAACATGCAATGGGTGCGCCAATATGCGAGAGAACACGCGACAACGCATAAACGCAGACTACAAAACCACCCACATAAGCCGGCAAGTTCTCTCATCGACGATCTAACAGAGGTAAGACGACTGAAGAGAACTAAAAGCTTGTAAACCTTCGGAACTTTGCACAGAGTAAAACCTAAATCTAATGAGAGTTGTCACTGGACTCTGGCACTTTCTCGCACGCCGAATTATCACCAAGATCGCATTCGCTAAATGAGCCGATCGGGCCAGTTGCAAATTCAAAGAATAGCTTGTATATTGTAGATGAACAAAAAGAATTGTGAATTTACCAAGTTTTACCAAAATCGGCATGTCACATTTGGCCGATGTCGGTATGAAAAGCGATGCATCACGCTGCGTTAAACGACACTACATGAATTTCACGTATAAAATTCTACGGCTGACGCGTTAACAACGGGGCCAAACAAATTGAAATACTCGGACTCTCAAAAGTAGCGAACTCCACATCGTAAACTTGGGATGGTCAGCCATCCTAAACGATATACTGGACTTTAGTCAGATAGCCACGTCGAGGTCGTGGCATTGTGTTTTGCTGCGGAAGGGGTTGGCAAGGAAGGAAAACGGGATTCCTGACAATATCCTATTGTTTGCTTAAAAACCAGAGAACGCGAGGATCGAAAGAGGGAAGCGTTTGTGACACACGGGCAGATCGTTGAACCTGCTTTTAATTGCACAGACGTAATCGATATCTTTCATTGGCGTACTATTTTCGTGCTCTGCGTTCGCCATACGAAATCCTCTACAAGCCACGGATATAAATTTTCCACGGCCGGAAGGATACGCCGAAGCATAATTTATCGTCCCGGTCGGAAATGATGCTGCTCCTGTCTTTCTGTTTCCGTTTCTCGTTTTTCTCGATATTTTTCATTTTTCTATTCCCCAGTTTTGTTTCTTTCGTATCTTTCTTTCTTTCTTTTTGGTTTTTATTATGAAACGAGTTACGACGAAAACGAATGCACGTCCGATCGATCATGGGGGACACAATGGGCCGGAAAGGTCGATCCTGCAGCTTCAGATGGTACATATTCGGGATTTATTGTTGCAAACGGTGGTGTAGATTGACGGGCTTTCATAAATATCGATTCGATCGTGGACAGCGAATTTTAAATACACCTCTGTACATATTAAGACACTTACAGAAAAAGAGTAAATTGCCACTAGGCCATAATTTATAGCGGAGATTCTTTCAACCGTGTAGGCACCAGTTGCATGCGTCTATCGTAACCACGTCCACTTTTTTTTTTTTTTAGGCACAAACAAGACAAATTGCCATCAGAAATTACGTCACGTGTGAACCTGTGTTCGTATAAATTTATATATTGCTAAAACGCGGTTACAAAACTGACACCTGTCGCTCGTGTGCGTCGACTTTTAAATCACGTGGAATCGCGGTCCGTTTGATGAAAATGTGGATTGCATCGTCAACGTAATGATAGCTTATTCTTATATATATATGTATCTTTAATGGCTGAATATTCTTATCTTTGAGTCGTTGTTTTAAGTCACTTTTTAATATTTTCTGGCTACTTATTATTCAGAATTATTTTAAGGGATAGACTGATAAATAATATAACTAGACTATGCTGGGTTTTCTTCAAGAAATATGACGAAATATTTTAATTCTCCTATTAATTTTATAATCTTATGGCTGTAATTATATCTGACGAGTAATTTTTTACCTTAAATGTCGCCTAAAAGTGACGCTTCCTGCTCCGAAGAATATTACTTACATGTGAAGCTTGTTATGTAAGTTTACGAGATATTTTAGCGAGTGTTTGTTGTATGGAAATATTATCGAATAAGTTAGGTTTAGAAGCGAAACTGTAACTGTATAAACCTTGCGCTGGGATCAATTTGATGCGGTAAGCTTCCGTTTAGAGTTACAGTTTTAATAGATTTACATGGATGCACAACGCGTACAAAAGTTTCACAAAATTCCCGTGTTTTTCAATCAACGTACACGTTTCAATTTGCTTCGCTAATTATCCACTGAAACACGAAACCGCGAAACCCGCATAACTCTATTCGGAAAATTGAAACATGACGAGAAATTATCACACGTGAGCAATCCAAATGTTTACCTGTTTTGGTTGCAACATAAATATACCCATCTGTCGAACAATATTTTAGGTAACATTTGAACTATACTAAACTCGTTAAAATAACCATCCTTCGCTTTCCATCTTCCTTTTCGTTATTCATGGCTCTCTCGCATAGCAATTTATCAACTATCTTTCTACTGTAATTTGTAGCACTACTAATTAGTAGAACATAATTTGTATGTATTCGTAATTTATTGATTTCCTACTATTAGCTATCTATGATGATTTTAACGAGTCGCAGTAGTATAACAAGAACAGTTCGAAATAGATGTTTCATTGGTTAATACTTTCATTTTGAAGCTATTTTGTACCGGCCACGTGTACGCTTCTCTCCTCATGAAATATTATTACAAAAATTCCTAATGGAAAAAATGTTTAATAACTCCAGCAAGGCCGACCACATTATCGTTCAACCACGCATGAGGACCTCATAACTCTCTCCTTATCCACGGACGAAGAGAGAAAACGAGGAGGAACGTGATTATTTTCTTCGTTTTTTCTTTTTTCTTTTTTTTAATAATTTTGTCACGGTCGCCACGATAACCGCGACCCGGAAACGTCCGCGTAACCAGCTTCTTAAATTGCTGAATAATTTCGTGCTCCAGAGCTTTGGGGTAACTAGATTCTAAAATTGCAGGTTAAATGCGCTCTCTGAAGCTCGGAGAGGGACACTTCGGGATTTCGGAATAGTCGGATCCGCGAATTACGGAATAAATGGCCGTTGAAATTGCAAAGAGGCTACATTTTTCAAACGAATCCGACGATACCTGGTAACGTACGAATTCAGCTGGTCGTGATAGTAATTTAATATTTTCATTGATCGACGTTCCGCGGGGCACAGATTTAGGACGAAAATCAATGAAGATAAAATAAATCAAATTCGTCGTGATTATTATTCTCTGTTTAGGTTCAGATTGACTGATTGAAGAACGAGTGGATAAATTTGTAATAGAAAAGTATATTGAATTAATTATACTTATACCTCTAGTAACACTAAGAGAGTGAGGATCTGAATCAGCATACACTATACTTATACATTATACTTATGTCTTTAAGTATAATGTATAAGTTTATGCTGATCCAGATCCTATACTTATACTTATACCTTTAAGTATAATGTATAAGTTTATGCTGATTCAGATCCTATACTTATACTTATACCTTTACGTATAATGTATAAGTTTATGCTGATTCAGATCCTCGCTCTCTTAGTGTTACAATACAATGGAATGATAGGGAGCACGTTCATGTATTTACAGCGAAAGGACATTATCAAAAAAGTTAAGCTTATAGCTTTGGCTAGAGGCTACAGGGAACATAAATAGAAATCTGTTTATCAGTTCCTTTGCTCCTAGACCTTGCAACCCAAAACATANATGTATACTCAAGGGTACAATAATATGCACCGCTCCTTATTTAGAATATTTCTGAGTAATAGCAGTCTCTAGGACACGGATATACATAAATAAAGATGTAGAGTTTTTCTTGAAGTAGTTACTTCAACATTCTCGCCGGTGGAATTATATTGGGTTGTTTATATATATTATAATATCACAATATTATTATGTATACAAATTAAATCTTCATATACACGTAGATACGAACTAAAATAAAATAACGTAATCAGGACAAAATCTGATCAGACAAGTATGCAAAATCGGACAGTGAAATGCCATATATTGGGTTGGCAACTAAGTGATTGCGGATGTTTTCATTAGGTGGTAATGACAAAATCGGCAATCACTTAGTTGCCAACCCAACTTCTTATGATAAATCGTAGCAAAGAACTGTAGTATTTGCCGATTCTAAAAACGCAGTAACTTGCATTAATAGTACAGAATCGAGTAACGAATGCATGCCACAAGTACTTGAAATCCACCGAAACATCATCATAGGAGGAAATGAAGTCAAACTTGTACGAATTGCCGGTGATGCTGGAATCTCTGGCAACGAAAAAGTTGATCGACTCTCTAAACGCAAAGGACTGCGACGATTTACGTACGAACGACTTGCTAAAAGAAGCTAACAACTTGCTAATAACTAAAAACTTGCTAAGCTAAACACAGATTAATATTACAATGGGAATCCGAATGGAATCGAACAGTCTCTCCTCACTGTAAAAATATTACTGAGACATTTTTCAAGAAGTGTAGAACGAGTATTACACTTGCCAGAAGAGGCAAAGCGGCTAATTTCGCGGATTAGAATTTGACATTGCAAAAATTCCGCGTTCCCATATTTCGTCAAAGGACCCAGTTCCTCGATGCGACGAGGACTCTTTCGCAACTGCGGCGGATCGTCTGCTCTTACGCTGCTCCGAGTACAACGTCTTCGTGATAAATTTAGATCGAAACCTTCGCTTAAGGACAATTTGGAAAATGAGAAGAGTCACGACTTACTTGACTTCGTGAAAGAGTCCAAATTAATCGACGGATTAATGTAACACCGACATAGTTAATCTTAAGCTGTCGCTATAAATCTTGTAGTTGATGCGACATAGAAAGAAAAAAAAAGAGCTTTTGCTGGAACCTTCTCGAAGGCTTCGCTCCTAATAAATTAGCAGCCTTCTCGAGGATTCATTTCGGAAGGAAATTTATCGCCTACAAAATTATACTCGCTATCCTGATTCGACACAAGTTTCTTTTCATACCGATTCGCCGATATACATGTAATAACGTTAATCCTTGGGGTAAATGAGACGATCGATTCTGGAAAATCGACTTTATTTTAGGAATAACTTAAATTATATACAATAACAATTAATAACGAATCTACTAAGAATTTTAGCTGGAAAATCGAGAATCGATTTTCTAAGTCCTAAATTACCGTTCTTTTCTCGTGATCTGATCTATTCAGTAAAATAGCTGCCGGTAAAACAAAGCAAAATTAAATACGTCGGTTGGCGGGTAATTTGAATTCTATAGAATTTACATACATACACATTGAAAGGTGTATTGCAAAAGCTAGGTGTCGTGTCGACGAAGAACGCGTTTCTTAAAACGGCAAAAGAACTGGTAACTGGTAACTAAAAAAGTTGAAACGAAACTCGAATAAACTGAAGGAAAAGCGACGTAGGATGGGAAGAAGCTACGGAATCAGGAATCGTTCGATTGCAGGCGGAAGTTGGCCGAGAAACTAGTCGAATTTGGTTCTGGAAAAGTTTTTCCACGATCGGAAAATCACGACGAATAACTGACCCGAGGTAGCGGCGACGGTTCTTTCTCGATTTAAATTTCGCCGACGCCTCTTTCGTTCGACTCGCGGTGCCGCGAAAAGATAGACGTGACAAGTAAAATGAAACTCCTTGCGGCGCATTAAACGAATTTAAACGATTCCGCCGAAGCAGATGCGCGGAAACGAGAAATTAAATTTCGCTTGGGTTCAGACGCGCGGCAGATTCGAGGCGCGAATGCGATATTAAAATTTTTCGCCTGAAATAATGCATTCGATTTCTGTGTTTTTAACGCAGCTTCGTGGATCTCGCGATATTCCATTCGAATCGCTGTTTTCTCTTTTTATCGTGTCGTTAAAATTCTGTGGAAACTTTTAATGTTTCGATTTCTTTGTCTATGTCGATAGATTAATCCTTTATGACATCAAGCAATTTTTATTTAACGATTAAACATCGTTATAATTTTTCTCACTTTGATAGCTAATCGTATGAAAAGTTCTACACGGGCGGTAAAACGGCCACAGTTGAAGAACGATAACTACCCATAAAAATGCATTGTACAGTTTGAAAACATATTTGTCACGATATAACAATATTTCCATAGTCACAGCTAAACAATATTTATTTATATAAAAAGTTTTATCGACGTTATTTACACGGAATAGCAAACTCTCGCGCGATAAATTATTTTCCAACAATTATTCTGTCTCATATTCTAAAGTTAATAACACTTGCTAATATTTCCATATAATTTATTGCGTATTGACTACTATAAACCGTGCTACGTTGCATTATCGACAACCAGTCAAGAATATCTTTGAAATTAAGCCCGGGATCCGATAAAAATGTATAAAAGTACATCTGGCCGCGAGTATTAATCTACTTTCTTTATATTTGTTTTATCATGACATGAAAACGCCTATGAACATAAAATTGGCACGTTATACGTCACCGTAATAGCGTGAGTGAAGGTATTACGTCTTTCAAGGCGATTGCTCTCGGAAATTATAGACTCGAGTAACGCAAACTTATCACGATGTTCCTGCGCTACTTCTCTAGAAACGTTGAAAAGTCTCTATCACGTGCTATACGTCAGGTAACGTTTCTTTAAAACCAAAAAAAAAAAAAAAAAAAAAAAAGAATAGGAAAACATCCTAAAAATAGCTATAATTGTACCGATGAAAGAGAAACACGTATACTGCAATTTCAAGCTACACGGTGTACGGATCGTCTTGTACTTGTCCAATGCATGAAAAATATTTGTAATTTTATCGACAGAGCGTTACGAAGTTTAGAGTTGTTATAGGAAAATGAATTCATCAAAATTTTGTTCAAAATCCACGCAAACTTTTAACTTAATCTCGCGATTTTCTCTGAGCACGGTAAATAAACATGTTTTTTTTTTTACAGCGTGTAAAAACACTTTCGTGGATGGTTGTACATTTAGATGAATTTATATTCTCAATTTACTCGCTCTAGCTTGGTTTTACACTCTCGTTGAGTTTAAACTCTGTTACGGTGTACAAGTTCTTCGAGTTTTATATTAATTTTCGGTGAAGTGTGTTTGACGTTATTGCTAGTTTCGGGAGCAGCGATAGGATATGTTCCTGTGATTGTTCGTGACATCGTGCGAGCTTTATCGTTGCTGAACGTGGATATATTCGAGAAGAGGGTAGACTCGACGCGCTTTGAAAGCTGATTTATGATCATACCTGTGTCGCTGTATGCTCAAGTATATTATGTTAGCGTGGAGGATGGAACAACCGACTCGTATTACTTCCCTTAAGGAAGTGTCTAATGTACACATCTCTAAATTAGTGGATCGTTGCTTGATGTTTTACAGTCGTCGATTTTTAACGCGTGTTCATCGCAGGAAAAATATTGTTCGTGTGTTAGGAGATGCATTGTCTGCGTTGATACAATTTTTTCAAATAAATAGCAACTGAGAAGAAATCTTGTAAAGCATCTTGTGAAAAATATTAACTGCTAAATATGTATATATATATACGGATTTTTAAAATATTTCACATCGTGCAAATTTTTACCGTTTAACACTTCACGTAAAAATACGTCCTCCTTTTTATTGATATCGAGTGCCTTTTTCGATCGTATCAATTTTCATAAAGAACAACCACGAGTCGAAATAGAGGAATTTTATGTGAAGGGAATGTATTTTTATGTAATCGACGAGGTTAAGCGATAATATGGAAAAAAAAATATATCTTTGTGTGTCTAACGCGAAATACGTTCAAAGCACAACCTCGTCTTGATAGGAAGACATAATGAAATTAATTAACAGAGCGGCTTATTCGATGCTTCGTAACGTGTTTTATATTATAAAGGGTTTTGTATTATACAATTTGCAAATAATAGTCGCTAATCGTTAACGTTAATGCGAATAATAGAGGAACAAAATATTCTACAGGAATTATTCGAACGTTTTATTCTCTTTGAAGAAAGCGCATCATACAATGAAAACTGCAATCGATTTCACATCCATCGGCTTCAATTATTATTCATATTAACTTCCACATTTTTCTGTAATTACGTTTTATCGTCCAATAAAATGCTGCGCGTATATAAACAATTTCTCTCGTCATTTTCACACCTCTGGAAAATGTTAAAAAATTCCCCTGCAAGATCTGTTGTTTTTATAACACGTTTCAGTCGCGTATAGTTAACATCAAAAAGCCCGAACCGCCGTATTAAAATTTACAGCTTTGAGTCAACTGCTTCGTCGTTTCTGCGATCCTAGTCAACGTTGCGTGTACTCGCGGAAAGTACCTTTGAAATCCACGAAAAAAACATCTCGTAGAACAGCGTTGCATCTCGGGTTCGCGAAATCCATGGACGACGACGTTTATTTAGATTCGCGGTTCGCTCGTTTATTTTTATTATAGCAGCTTACTTTGTCAACTCGGCCTGTAATTGCTGGCTAACGATAAATTCGACGCACAGTTTTCCTTTTATGCGCGATGTCATTAAGCGGGTGGCCGTCTTCGCTCGAGAAGATCGCCGCGTTTAATTTTAACGACCGCCGACGCGAATATGAAACCCTCTGAACAAAACGAAACGCCATTTACCGAGGTGTCCTCGGTGAATTTCCATGAAATTTCTACATTCTACTTGTAAATATATTTACGGTAATTACGAAGTTTACCGACTTTCTCAATTATTGCTGTTCAACTTCTTCGGTCTTGCTTTTGGAAGTTTAGTTCAAGTCGAAACAAAAAATCAATCGGAGAGTCTCGAGAAATTGATGCAGAGTATTTTATTAAGAAAACCTGAGATTTCTAAATTTTTCCTAGAAAATCAAGCTTCGTGAAAGTAAGTAAGAACGTATTAATTTAATCCGCTTAATGTTCAAAATGTACATTAGATTAGGTCAAATTTGGAGCATGTCAATCGGAGGCTGTAGAAATTTCTATAGAAAATACTAACAAACTTCTATGCAATTTTACGCTCTCAAATTTCCTACAGAAGCGCAAAAATTTCCTATCTACCCGTTACAATGCCAATGAATTTCCCCTGGTGTTTTTCTTTAAATTTCAATCGTTAAAACAAGAATTTAGCTGTCATCGCGTTGTCAATGGAATTGAAAGAGTCAAAGTGAAAATGGAAAAATTCCGTATGACAGGCACAATTATTCATAGAGGGTTTCTGTAAATGTTCCAACTCTTTCGTAAGCCATTGTATTCCCTACGTTTGAACAAATAAACACTAGAGATAATTGTTGGCTAATAAATAAACACTAGAGATAATTATGGGTTGCGACGATCGATAAGGACAATTTGAAACGTTCGATCAGGGAGAGATTCGATTGTTCCATAATAATAATCCTTCACAGGAGTCCTGAATGTTATGGAGAGTTCTATATGAAGTGATATAATTTATTTTCTCTAAAATTGTTGTCTCTGCCGGTGTTATTGGCGTTGACATGCGTTTGATGAAATTGTTCGTACGCTATGGAAAGCTTTTAATAAACTTCATACGAGGTTGTGTATTGAACTTAACGGAATGAACGATACTTTGTTAACGAATATAGCATTTATTAAAATACTAATATTCTCTGCTCAATGAGTGCAGAATTTCACGAATATTTCAAAATGTGTAAAAATTACAAGATTTTAACAAGTAGCTATACCTATACCGTAAGTACGTGAAAAACAATTAAAAATGTAATTAAATGAAACTGCTTTCCCTGCAAACGGTTCCTCTCGCTGAAATCAATTTGAAAAATATTTACCGTGTACGTAGACTTGTTTTCTTCTTTTTAATTAAGAAACAACTGGAATCCAATTATTATACCTCCAACTTATTTGGAACAACCAAATTAATTTCTTCAAATTTTAGTTACGTGTTAGAAAATGATACAAGATTCAACGTTTGACAACAAGATGACATTTTCGTTTATTACAGCGAAAATTTTCTTACGAGATTTTCAACGAGCTAGTGAACGATGTAAAAAATCTGTGTTGGAAATTTTGTATTAAAAAATGAACAGATCTGACCGGTATCATTTTTGAGACAGAGAAATACAAAATATGTAATTCCATAAAGTTCTGGACGAATGTAAAGCACGCGTGTGCAAGTGTGCGCTGTGCACAGATATAACACAAGCCACGCGAGCTTACGCGAAGGGCGGGCTACTGCATTCAGGTTTTCCAAAATGTTTCTTTCTCTGCCGCGTGTGCTGACACGCAGTCTGTCGCGCTTCCGCGCGCTATAATTTCGCCAGCGACTGTACCAGGAGAAATACCTTAAGAATACCATTTAAGGTATTCGTAGCGCGACAACGTCTCTCAAAAGTAAAATACGCCGAGACTCGAAAGCCATATTCTTCGCGCATGGCTGACATTCCTCTCGTAGGAAGAAATTTCTTGGCTGTCTGTACTCGCTACACGCGCACACCAACAAACAATTGAGAAATCGACGGAACTTCACATCGCGATACGTCTTAGACACCGAAATTACCGATATTACGCGTTTAGCGTTACTTTCGTTCGAAAACGGCGAGGTCGGAGCTGAATTTGTTGGAAAAAGGGGGAAAGAAAAAAGAAAAAATCGTGGGGAATGCTTGGCTCGCGAAGGTTTCAGGAGAAAAATGATTTTAGCCGTAAGATAGCGAGAAAGTTTAAACGCGTTGAAAATTTAAGAAGCAACTGTCGCGCAACGACGATAGAAGCAAGTGATTTCTATGAATTTCTTTTAGACCAACTGCTGCCAGTTATTATACGAGATCCTTTTGCAACCTAAATACGGTCCTGAAGCATTAATATAATTTTTTTTCAAGAAAGCATTCTTCCAACTTTGTAAGAACAGTTTCTCCGTAATTAAACGACAAATCATTTTTACAGCGGCTCGTTACGCGTTAAAGTTTCTACTTTGAGAATGAAGATCTCCATCTCGGTAAGGCTTCAACTTTTTATAAAACTCGACCCGCGTATAGATAATGTTGAGGTTGAGGTTGACCGATTGAACAACGAGTGGATGAATTTGTAATAGAAAAGTATATTGAAATAATTAAAGGTATAAGTATAATATATAAGTTTATGCTGATTCAGATCCTATACTTATACTTATACCTTTAAGTATAATGTATAAGTTTATGCTGATTCAGATCCTATACTTATACTTATACCTTTAAGTATAATGTATAAGTTTATGCTAATTCAGATCCTATACTTATACTTATACCTTTAAGTATAATGTATAAGTTTATGCTGATTCAGATCCTATACTTATACTTATACCTTTAAGTATAATGTATAAGTTTATGCTGATTCAGATCCTACACTTATACTTATTTATACCTTTAAGTATAATGTATAAGTTTAAGCTGATTCAGATCCTATATTTATACCTTTAAGTATAATATATAAGTTTATGCTAATTCAGATCCTATACTTATACTTATACCTTTAAGTATAATGCATAAGTTTATGCTGATTCAGATCCTCGCTCTCTTAGTGTTACAATACAATGGAATGATAGGGAGCACGTTCATGTATTTACAGCGAAAGGACATTATCAAAAAAGTTAAGCTTATAGCTTTGGCTAGAGGCTACAGGGAACATAAATAGAAATCTGTTTATCAGTTCCTTTGCTCCTAGACCTTGCAACCCAAAACATANATGTATACTCAAATACAATAATACGCACCGCTCCTTATTTAGAATATTTCTGAGTAATAGCAGTCTCCAGGTCATGGATATACATAAATAAAGATGTAGAGTTTTTCTTGAAGTCTCTATCACCCGACATCCGAATTCTTCATGAAATTTATCGAAAATTTACTGTTCAAAACGATTGGTAGATAATGTTACTTCGCAAACATCGCATCTCATGTTCTTTATAACAGTGGAAAAAAGTAAAAATCATTTATTTAAAAAAAATTATTTAGATTAAAATGGAAATTAAATCATATTATTTCTCCTGGAATTCTTTAAAATGGACAATACATAATGTTATTACATGTAAATTATATTATAAAATTAGAATATTTTTAAATTTGAATTTGTTAAATTTAATTAACATTACCATTGACAGTACTTACTCATAGTGGCAGTTAAAAAGATTTTCACAACAAAATTAAGACTTGTTTAGGAAATAATAAACTGATATAGATGCTGACAAACGGGTCGAACATGATCTCTCACATTTGAAGAATACTTATCGACTAAAATAAAAAGCAGTCGCAGTGCGCGGATTAATCCGCGCTTGGATGCAAATGGGTTATTTAAAATATTTTTGCGTAATAGCAGTCTCCAGGTCACTGATATACATAAATAAAGATGTAGAATTTTTCTTAAAATAGTTACTTCAACAGATAATATACTGAAAATATCGCGGAAATTTCGAAGGAAATCGATCTACGCTACGAGATACGTTGACAGTCGAGGTTCGTGTAGCAAACCGGCCAACTATTTCGCTAACAGTAAATTATTTTACGGTTCGCGTGCCGCGTGGAGGTAAAACGTGGCGAAAAACGGCGAGTATCAGGGTGAAGTTGAGCGAGTAAACGCGGGCGGGGTGAAACGCGAGGGTGGAAAGCTAAGCGAGAGTGGGCGAAGCGACGCTCGCGCGCCGAACGATCCCGGAAATCCGATCCGCCGGAAACTCTCGCGAACACGGAACGAGAAATCACACGTGCCATCGTCGCACTGAGATTCCGATCAATCCTGGCGCGTAGCTTGCGCTTTTTGCGGACAGCGGGCGCCGAAACCCACAGCCGCCGGATTCGAACTTCCTAATTGCTCGTCAAATATTTTGCCGAGTTCTCCGTGGCTGCGCCGTTCTTCCCGGAGGGGAAAATCCTCGTTGAGATCTACGGAAGATTGGTTTCGCTGGAACGTACAGCGTCGACAACGTTTGGTTCGCGAAGCTTTCGGAAGAAACGTGATTTTAGCGGTAAAACAGCGAGAAAGTTTGAACGTTTGTGAATTCGTGTTGAGAATTTCAGGAGAGTGACAACGTGACCTTATGGACTTCTTTTTTCGGACCGACCACTACATTGTCATTTTAGGCTGTAAATATGATCCTCAAGGACGGATGTAATTTTTTTTTATTCTTCTTGCGGTTTATTAACTTTTTAATACCATCGTCACGTTTAATAACTTTTTAAACTGCGGTGTACAGGATAACTAAAAAAGCTAATCGATCAATCAATTTTGGAACGAAGCTCGTTCACCTTGTTGCAAATTTCGCCAGGGATTGAACAAAATTTTTATTCGATTATTTATTTATACTTGTTGCGGTTTATTAACTTTTGAATACCGCCAGGTTTAATAACTTTTCAAACTGGCGCGCACGATAACTGGAAAACTAATTGATCAATCAATTTCGTACGAAGCTGATTCACCTTGTTGCAAATTTCTCCGGGGATTGGGACAATTTTTATTCGATTATTTAATCATAATACTTTTCTAAACAACGTCAATTCTATTTATCTGCTGGAAAAGAAGTACGTTTCTCCTCTAAACGCTGTAACTTTCCAATGTTCCATGTTTCTCTCTCCAAAAAATTAGTTCCATCCCAACGTAAACTACCTGACTTTAGCAAAATTTCTTAACCTTTGTATTCGAGTGTCCGTGACAAATGCCATACAGTAGACAATAAAAAAACCAAAATAAAAAGATCACATTTCTACTTCACGACTATATCTACGCTATTTACATCTCAGAAAGGTCTAGTCCCATATAACCAGTAATCGATCTAACAAAAATTTCGAAAACTCGGTTGCTTCTATCGTCTTCACACGAAAATCTCTCCTCCTTGATGCGACATAGAATCGTATACTGGATTTTACAATGAAATTCTAATGCCTGACGAGAAGATAATTTAATCGCGGTGTGTAGATTACGATAAGCCTGGTTAATCAACTACTTGTAAACAATCTAATTGAAAGACAAGAACGTTCGCGTGGTAAATTTGCGCGGGTGCAAGTAGCGAAGGAAAATATTGCAAAGTGCAAATGATCTGACGCTTGAATTTTAATAGAGCTGCATAATCAGCGCGTCTAATAGAGCAACATTGCTTTTTATTACAGGATACTTCCCTCTGCCGTCAGTTTACTGCCTCGCGTGGATCTGCCTGGACGTATTATTATGTACGGCGAGCATCATGCACTTGTGCACCATAAGCGTGGACCGGTACCTGAGTCTACGGTACCCGATGAAATTCGGCCGGAATAAAACCAGGCGGCGGGTCATGCTGAAAATCAGCTTCGTCTGGGTACTGAGCATCGCCATGAGCCTGCCTCTCAGTCTCATGTACTCGAAGGTGAGACACTTAAGACGAAACAATCGATGCCGGTGTTACGATTCACGTAAAAACAAGCGGCACGCGATATCCAGGTATTCCATTTTATACGCGTTATACACGCATTTTATACGCGTTTTATACGCGTTATACAGAGTGTTTCGGGTTTTTCTTTTCTCCGCAAGGCGAAATGGTGTTTATATATGTAGGATTTTTTTGTTTATTTAGAAATATTAAACAGGAGACGCTGGTTATTTAACGTGGACTAAATACAATGATGTGCTATAACTAAGACAATTAAATAGTTAATTTACAACTCTCGTCACCACGGTCCTAACGCTCTCTTTCACGCGGACCATCCTCCTCGACAACGCTGACAATACGCTGACTGTTAATTCGTCTTTCTCCCTTAACACTTTGACTGCCACGCCGAAATCACATGTTTCGCTGAGGACGCCACGGGAGTATTTTTATTATTCAAAGCATATAATGGCAAAATAATAATAAATTGACGATGTGAGACAACATTCTTCCCCAATGCACCGTTTATCTTATTGGTGGCCACGGGTGGACCACGTGGCGCCTTGGTAACGGTTGATAGCGACATATTGTAACGAGGCTTCGTTTATTCCAACAAACCATTCGCGTTCGTTATTTCTTTGCAAGCAAAACGTGCAGAATATATCGTTGAAACGTGTGGAAGATATTAGTAAACGGTATTTGCTCATTCTATACATAATATTAAGGTATGTTCACACTTGTAACTTCAATTATACGATTATAAAGCAGCGTTTACGATTATTTTCTAAGCTGTGTTTATAATAATATTCGTAGATTACCCTTCAAAGATATGGACGCAAACACAGTGCACCGTTAGATGCAAGATTTCTTCTCATTTTTTTTTATCGATGTTCTAATGAAAATGTTTAATCGCTCAATGGGGCACTTTTTACTTCAAAGTATCCTCTATTTATCGGTTATATTCAAAATGCCCTAACTGCCAATTTTCATTCAATTTTTACAATTGTAAGAAGTTCAAGAGCTCCGGTCACCAATGACCACCATAGCGTCACAGGAGAAACCGTGGCCGGTCATATATGATCAACGTGGCAGTCAAAGTGTTAAACATTCCTTTGTCCAAGATCATAGTCACGCAGGCTTTTTTCAGCGCAATTATTCGACCGAAGTACCGACGACTCATTGATAGGCCTGTCGGCACTTAGACCTTGTCGCAACACTGTTTATGGTTCACCCGATATTTCTTAAGCCATTTGTCCACGATATTACATATAGAATAGATATAGAATAGAATATAATACATATAGAATAGAAGATCCCTCGATGTACGCACGTGGTAAATGAAAATAAAAGGAATAATTTGGTTGGAATAAAAGGAAAGGGGAAGTAGAAAAGTAATGTTTCGAATTAATGTGTAATTTATAGTGTATGAAGCATCAATTAGAAAATTTAGATCAGAGCGAGCGTATAAAAAGATGGGAAAGAAAAACGCATTAAACAGCTTTTGTTTTCCAATAACTCGTTTATGAAACCATTGACAGGAATTTCACGGGCTTTTCGTGCTACACGAAACATAAAGCTCTTTCTTCGCTCGTGTATTTCCGACAAGGATCGTAGAAACTGAATGCGTGTAGAAGGCTACCTCTTAAAAGTGCTTTTAAAATCTATGAAATACAAAGAACCGGCAGCCACTTCAAGAACATTATTCTGAAAAGTTTTGCAGAAAAGGAGTTCAAGGATATCGTTGCTATCCAATGTTAAATATTTTATCTGCATGTATCTCATGGCAAACTTTTATTACAAATTTTATCGGGACAGTGTCGGCCGCTAAGTATTAATTACGATCAAGCCAGCATTAAGACGAAATTAAAAAAAAAAAAAAAAGACAAGAATAAAAGTATACAAAATATCGTAGGATGATGCGTTTCGCTCGTCGTTTCTTTCTTAAGTTCGTTTAGTTCTTACTGGAAGTCTTATTCGGAATAGGATCGTTTCTTTTGTATCGCAATTGTATTTTGAACAAAGGAATGCTTTAAAATAGATTCTCGTAAGAAATGGGAAAATATTATACAACGTTTCCTTCCTTTACGCAAGTTTGAAACAAATTTCAAATTAAATAGTGGAAACTTGAAATTGAATTACTAAGAATTCTGTAGAGTTGATATTCCAAAGGAAATTATTTTTTGCCGAATCAAGCGCGCTCGAGGAAGCTTGTAAAATATAGGTGTCTAATTGAATATTAAAAAATGTCTAACTTAACTTAAAGAAATTTCTATGATACCCAACGACAGAAATAAATATTAACCATTGGAAGATCTGTATTGATTAATATGAACATTAAAAGAACTTTATTTATTTATTTATTTATAATTTTATATATATATATAATCGATTAAACTATGCTCTATTTCTAATATTTTTAATATAGCTGTTAGACACGATTATAGAAATAAATATGCAATAGTTGGTACGAGGATAGTGATAAATATTCCACGCGTAGAATAAATTACATCGTGCAGTTTCAAACGTTTAACAGCCAGTTAAAAATAGCTACTGCAATAAATTCTTGAAAATTTCAAGCAAACAACGAAATAACACGAAAACTGTAGACAAACAAGGAAGCAGACAATGAAATGCGGATAATTTTCCACATCGAAATCCTGACGCCTTCCGTGGGAAAATTCAAATGATAAATTGGGTCGTTGAATTTTCCAGGTCAAAACTCCCTGCCAATGTTTCACGGTATTTCATATTTGCATTTTTACGGAATCCAAGCCACTGTCATCGGTGTAGTTCCAATTCACCTAGTTACGAAATCTCGTTCTGTAAATTTCGTGCCTCGCCAGTAGAACGATAAACGTGCAGCTTTTTAATAAAATATAATTCGCGTGGGTTGGTTCAACGTATTTGCGACATTTCGCGTTACATTTTCATTTTTTTTTTTCTTTCTATTTTTATCGCCTGCAAATACAAAATATGATAAATGTCAAATGAAACTGGATAATTGTAACGAGACTGTGAGAAACATTCCGGATGATCGAAACGTTCTATTCTCGATCCAATAAGAAACTCGATCGACTGAAATACTCGCGGAAACACCACAGTCTTAACTGCGACAACCTTCGTCATAAAATGTCTTATCTGCGATTTAATTTTCCAGTTCGGCGAACTTGAAATCTTTTATGAGATCGCCAGTGTCTTCTTCGGCAAGTCTTCGTCCTAAAGACGGTTTAACCGGGTGGCAACAATAATTTCATCGAGTCTTAATGAACGACAGTTCAAGTATTCGAGGTTGATATCACGGAATTGTGAACGTACAGTGGCTACAAAATGCATTTGTACACCACCGCGTTTCTCGTTGCATTTATTAATTTCATCGAATTGTTTTGAATTTCGTATCATTTGCTGGTACTTTCATGCGATTACAAAAATCCGATATTATGGAAATAAAACGTATATAGAATCTGATAGAAAACAGTTTATAACTAAATGAACGAATTATCTTTCTTGTTATTTTTAGCGGTAAATTAATAACATTCTAGCGGCGGTATATATATTTGAAAATAGATAAATGCAATTTATTTAGGCATTATATTTCTTAAATCATATTTTTCTGGTCTGTGAGAGCAGCAAATATCTAATTCTTTCGAATCCGATCTTTTTCTTCTCAAGCTACTAAATAATTTTGATATTTTAAATCGATATCCAATGGTATTTTATTGTACAACCCATCTATGCCAAAATAGCGTACCATTAGCTTTAATACGTAAAACTCTGCTATGTACCGCGCAAAGATTCATCAGAAATTCAGAATCGCTAACTGGAATCAAAACGGGCTAATTGCCATGAATTTATTAGTAGTTCGTTTTGATCTAACTCTTCGTTATAACTCTGACCTAGATTCACCCATGTCTTAAATTTCTAATTGTCTCCATTCTATTAGTAAATCATTTCGCTCGAGCTGCTCTTTATAGCATTAACAAAGCATCGCACAATTCAATTCTGCGGCTAAGATCTGACATTGTTGCTGAATCTGTTAATATTTGCTTGGCAACTAAGTGATTACGGATTTTGTCATTAGCTGGCATTGACAAAACCCGCAATCACTTAGTTGCCAATAGATCGTTCTTATTCGATTATTCCATTTTACATTTTCTTTTATCCGCCACGTGTATATATACGACCCAGCAATCCTGTACAATTTTCGAATAAAAATTTCTATTTTTTCAAACATCATCGCAAGGCATGTTTTTTATTCGCTAAAAAAGAAACGCACGATTCGACGACAACCGAAGCGATATATTCGTCGAGCTTACGGGTTTGTCTATCAAAAAGCACTCGGCTGGCGGCTCATGGTGAGTCTCGCAAACAGCTGTAATTTTCAACGGCAAGAAAAGTTATCCCGTTCCGCCCTATTAATTCCTATTCTCCTGGTGTACTCGTTAAACTCGCTGAAATATGTAACACGGTTTCTGTGCGGGAACGTGGCACACTGGCCTAACAACCGAACACATCAACGCGCTTCCAATTAACCCGACTGGAATTAAAACGCGATTCGAACAATATTAATTCCCAAACGCACCATGGACACCCGATGCTCATCGTTTACGGTTGGATGTCCTTTGTTTTAGCGAAGCGACGACACGTTTCACGCACCTCTTTCGCGTGCGGTGCAGGTGTTTATGCTAACGAAAACCGCAGAAGCAAAACGTGATTTTTTTCTTTTAAATTTACAATCTAATTCACAGAGTAATAAACATTTTTTAGTAATAAAAATTTGTATTGATCCTTTTTTTAATTTAATATTCGACCGATACCGGCGATGGTTCATAGGTGATTGCTGTAATTCTGTTTATTATCAGTCGAATATTGAAGAACATTCGTAAGTTATTGCGAGATTCATTTAGGAAATTGTTGGAAAAACTTTCATCGATTTATTCTTAAATTCATCGATTTCGGCAAAGTTTCTCGTTCGTCTTAAGTAAACGCTACTTGCGTTTGCTGTTCCAGCAGTTCTTTCGCCTTAATTCGAAACTGCAAACAATTTGCGAGAGCATCTGCTACTTCACAGGATTGTTTTCGCCATTTCTTATCGGTATCTCTCGGTAGGAATAAAAATTCTATGCCATGAATGCACAAACGTCTTTTAATAAGAAATGTTGTTGAGAGAGAAGCAAGAAAGGCAGAAGTGTAAATTGGATTCAGAATCGACGTACATACTTATGTATGCAGCGTTGAGCATTCGTATTTCTGCAAAGTGGGAAAAACTTTCGAAATCCACGTTTACGATATAACTGATGAAACTTCCTTGAAAACTTCTATATCTTTCGTTTTATTTGAAATTCAAGTAACCAGATGTGAAATTTAAAATATCGTTTCCCTAATTACTCTGATCCCTATTACTTTAATAAATTATTAAAAACTAATTTTTCGTTCCAACAGATTATATTTTTATTTTACTTTAGTTTATTTTATTTTAGTTTATTGTACGCGCAATTTTAAGCAAAATTGGAAATACCCTACGAACTTGATATTTCTAAAGTCTGTGTGTGCTTTTGTTCTATCACTATTTTGAATAAGTCGTTCGAGATGCAGAATACGTGGAAAATGCTCGGAGGAAAAAGGAATGAGAACGATGTAGCATTTCAACTTAACCAGATATGAAAATTATAACAAATGAAATTTCTAAAAAAATGCTCTTTTTCTATTGCGATGTACGAACGTTTTATTAACTATGGTCGAGATATTTAACTAATAAACTTATTATCTTTCTAGTGTTTTACATTTCCACCTCGTTGCGTTTCCATTCCACGTTTCGAACAAAAATATTTTCTCACTAACGTTTCAAGAAGAATTTACCTAAAAGTTGATACTGAATTTTACATAAATGGACTACAACGTGTTCGGAATATTTCTTCTAAATCAGAAGAAAAGATTACAGCTTGTAAAAAAAAAAAGAAACAATTTTCACGCAATTAAATCTCCAATCCCCGATAATTTCATTTCGATCGTTCCAACAGTCATCAATCTTCGCGGCTTTGTAATTCCCGCAAGAAGAAAACATCGAAAACGATAGAAGTCTGTTCCGCAGCGAGAGAAATAGTATTTTCACGATGCACGCGACTAAAGAAGGCGAGTGTTTTTTGTTGAACACGTGGGATATTCTCACGCGAACCGGAGAAATTCGATACACGCGGGCAACGTACGAAAAAACGTTCACAGACAGTCTAACATATCTAATTTGCGCCGTTGCATCCTCGAACGTTAATGTCGTGAACCATTTCATAGCCAAATACAGGGCTCTGGCTGCAGAAACGACGAATTTCGGTCCGTGTTTCGTCTATGGAAATTCGAATTCCGAATGGTAATTCGCGCGTTTCCTTCGACACGCGTAGCATGCACGAAATTGGCACCAACATGCCGCGCGTAAAATTAATAATCGATGGTTTGTATTTCAAGGCGTTGTTTTAAGCGGCGGAATGTTTCCAGGCGCGATGAATTTTATTGGGAAAAATTGTATTCCAAATTTTGCCCGTAGTGTCTGTTTCCTTGAAACTTTTGCCTCGAGCAAGAAAATTAGGAGGAAAGAATTTCGTATTATAATGCAAATGCAGGTATTTAGAATGCATCGAGTATCGTGGGAAAAAACTGTATAAAATTCAAATTCGTTTTATGTGTATTAATATTTATATCGCGTGAATTATCACGTCGATTTTCATCGATAATGTATGTAGGCTTCTCTAAATGTTAAGTGTGCAACATTTAGATCGACTCTATTAATAAATTGTATGTTTATTCTATACGTGCGTAATATTAAAGTCTAATTTCTTTGCCGCTACCTGTTTCATCAAATTCAAGAATTTCAAGGAGACGTTAACTCAGAATCCTACTTTTTTCAGAAAACTTTTTAACGAAGAATCTATCAAAGCGAAGAAAACTATTTATATAATCTTTTGATCGTTGAGGTACAGATACTTTCGCAATTATTTTGTATTATCATATATTTTTTTCTATTTCCTCGAACGAGCTATTATTATTTTATAGGAAGTATGAGACTAACAATATTAATTTCAAATTATAACCTGCCTAACTGCTTTATTGAATACCAGAAATATATTATCCTTTCATTATCTCAAATAGTCGACATTCCATACTAGATCGATACAATATATAATATATTTCATAAGCATACATAATATATTTCATTCTTGTAGAAACCGAAGAAATTGGAGAGTAATATTGTATAATATAACGACTCATTCGGTAGAAATTAATTCTTGAAACTACAAAGTAAGTTGTACTTATGTCATATATAACACATAACCAAACAATTACAAACTTACCAAATATTAGTGAAGCGGATCCTCGATTATCCAAACACCCGTTGCTGGAACATTCGATTACGTTAATCCTGTCACACGATAATGGAAATTCAGATCACTGTAGCGTTGTGCACAAACACTATGTTAACGACACGTTTCGAAATGAAAATTTTAACGAGTTTGAATAATATATAAGATTGCATTAAAAATGATAGAATATCCGATATAATTGACTAGAAGATTAGGTAATGCATCGCGAGGACATCTTTCTGAAAGGACCGATGAGAATCCAAAAATATTTAACAGAGTAAATAATATTGATATGATACGAACGAAACACAAAATCAGGTTAACCTTACTTTAAACAACTTTAAAGGAAACGCGATGCATGTTAGCAACTCAAAAACATTGAGAAAGTACGCTGCGAGACGAGAGGAAGATAATTGAAACACACAAACATAACAATACGTAATAAATTACACATCATCTTCACGTGAAATCTGATTGCGACACGAATCGTACGATTTTTCGAACCTGATCATCACACAGTGATTATCTGATCATTCTGAAGCAACATTAATTCGAATAATCAAAGATTCATCGTAATACGTTTGTATATATTGAATATTTAAATTAAGAAACAGTATTCTGACACAACAAAACGCGCGAAATTCTTCAATATGGCACCCACTGTGTGTTTACATTCGAATCGCGGTATACACATTACGCGCACATCACTTTTAATCGGAGAAATTTAAAGTATTTAGTTTATTTAACGTTACTATTTCGTGGTAAGACATTTTCGAAAGCAAAATCACTTTGTACGACACGGCAAAATACGAAAAGATCATTTAGTACCCGCGCACTCGAATCGCGCACGTTCGCGATCACCGCATGCAGCGCACTCTGCATGTTAGAAGACTAAAGAGCAAAAATTGCGTAGTGAAAAATCGCGGGAATTCGATTGTAAAGGAAACCTCATTTCACGGCCAATTTATCCTAATGATTTATTTACGATGTCGTTGGTGGAAAGTTGGAAAAGTTCTTCAGAGATGCGTTTTACCGATGTTCCTTTAAACATTAATTTGAAATTCTTGCGTTCTTTTCACGTTTCATATTTGAAAACAAAAATTAAAATATTATGGGATATTTATTGCAGATTTTGAGTCGAGTGACAGCTTCGATCTATCGTTCTGTTATCTGGCGTTATATTATTTAAAAGAATTCGAAAAAATTCAACCATGGAATTGAAAATTAACTACTGTAAATGGGCTTTAGCGTTAATTTTAATTTTCAATTTTTATAAATCTAAGTACGACAGGAAATGTAACCATTGCTAATGTAAAAATTTGTAAATGTAAACGTGCAATGGCAAATTTTAACTTTCGCAAATGTACGTATATTCGGAATGCATACCAAATTCAAACATAAAAATGCGTTAAAAACAGGAAACAATCGAAAGGATAGTTATAATTTGTCTGACCCAGTTAACAATTACAAAAAGCGTTAGAAAGTAAAAATTTATTCATTTCAAAATTCATTTTCTATATGAAATGAAATACTGTGAGCAAAACTTTCAAATCTTTTTCGTTCTATTATAGAAATTGATATTATTGTACCCTCTGTTTTTAATAGACTCGGATTCGTTGACGGTAAAACAATTTAGGTAGAAGTGAAATGAATCCAGTGATTGCGTATCAAATTTCATCGATATTTGATCAAAAATTTGTTGGAAATGTACCGATGGATATAGTGAATTTCATAACAGCAGGGACAAAAGAGAAATAGAATAGGACGAGAGAGTATGCCTCGATTGAGACTATCATTTTCCGTGTTCGTAGTAGAAGGTTATAGGTAAACAAGCTTGATATTATAAATGAAAAGAGATCTTTCAATCAACGTTCAATTTTTTAAAATAATAACTTATTCCATAAAATGTACAGTACCACACATTTTGAAATGGCCTGTTATATACTACCTACGCTATAAATATTATCTATTTACTAATATCTTTTATCCAACTTTTACAAAAGTTCAATTCAGCTCGTTCTGATCTTGCCAATTTAATTCAAGTATCAAGATATATCATTTATCGCTTTCCTCTATGCTTAACTGTATTTTTCATGATCGTTCGAAAAGTTCTGTGGCGGCACTCGACAACACAAATACCGCCACTCGATACTAACTAACAACGGACGACGGTAGCGCAGTGGTTAGCGCCTTAGGTTACGAACGTTCGGAACCCGAGATCGAATCCCGGCGACCGAATTTCTGATTTTTCTTCCACGATCCTTAAATAGGAAGAAAATACAGCAGTACCCCAGCATCGACATCTACAGCCAGCAACACTACTATTATCACGGACAACACAGTACACCTCAGTTCCTTCATCAAATTTTAATAAAAACTCGATAAGGAAACGAATAGGATAAGTAAAGAATGAAATACAAGCCACATTTTCTTNCTGTATTCTATTGGGTTTGGCAACTACGTAATTGCAGATTTTTTCATTAGGTGGTATTGACAAAATCCGCAATCACTTAGTTTACCCAACCCAATATTATAAATCTTATTTCACCTGCGATTAGCTCATTTAATAAATTACCACTGCGCGTCTATAAACGAAGTTTTACGGAACCGCGTATAAACACTGGTTCCAGCAGTTTTGATTGACCAGTGTCTTGTCATCAGTGACAGACAATGAAGCGAGCTCTTTCATTTCACGAAAACACGCCTCTTTCCTCGCAGATACTAACCCTCGTTTAGAGCTCTCACGGAGTCACGAATTCAAACGGCATGTTCGCTCGTTTCCTGACTGTTCGATGAACGTGTTGAGTCGATCGCTTTGGATGGAGGTTACGGATGGAAGGTATTCGTCAATCGCTCTATACGACACGCCAATATCTCGTCGAAGAGAAGAATATATCGATAAAGGGGCGGATAGGATGAATCGCGATGTTTTTTTTTTTTTTTAGAAAGAAATCACGCGTGATCCGATCAATCGTTCTTGATACCAATCTCGTTTCTCGTTTTTCTGTGAAGTCATCGAAACATTTATTTTAAACTACTGTACGAAGTATGTCAAAATTAATGCAATTGGTACTCTAATTAGAACGATATTACAACATCCGTCCACTTTAACGTATTAAAGCACGTATTTTATCTAAATTGATCAACTCCACTTTCTTTTATTAATTCTTCTAATTCATTAACCAGGTGGACGATTAATAAATTCATTTTTAAAAAACGAATCACTCTTTTCCGTAAGCTCATTTATCGCAGTGTTTCGATTTATGGAGTTGTTCAATGTGGCTTCTGGCTCGTATAATGAAATACAGTATCGACCAAACGATTCAGACCAGTACGTATTATGTATTCTGTAGAACGTAGGATTAGTTCAAAAAAGGTCAACTCAGGATTCTGTTATCTTGGAGAACTCTTTTGTCAAAAATTCATGAGAGCAAAGGAAATTGTTGTTGTATGTGTGTATACGTGTGCTATGTTCGAAAGCGTAAGTTCTCGGAATGCAGTCACGCGACAAACAAATATTTGGATCAACGAAGTAAAATTCGCAAAAGGGCACACTATCGTTAATTTATTCTTCGCTTTTTAACTATTTGTTCCGTATTAATTTAGCTGGCAAGGTTCCCGCTAAAAATCGTGCACCAGAATCGTTAACTTGAGGATATGTAACCTTGAGAAGAAAATAATCTAGATGGTATAATGGCAAATGCAATATAGCGTATATCATCATACATATTACTTTCGTGCATATGAAATTTTATTTGTGGAAAGTTTAATCGTATTCGAAATTTTGCCCGATATTTGGTTAATATAAGCTGGTTAAAGGAGAGGAAAAAATCCAATACAATGCACGGCTGTTGAATATTTAGAAGATTTAAAATAAAGTTGTTAGAACTTCATTATTCGACGTCATGAATCAACGGGATACTGGCGTAACTTTTTTATGAGTTTCGACTTTGAAAGCGTATCGTAACAGCTGCTGAAAATATATAAATTCACCGCTTCAGGAAGCTTACGTAAATGTTGATTTGTCGAATTCAAGAGTCATGATATTACGTTGGAAGATAAGTCGGCAGAAAAGCCGGAAAATATCATATCGAAATGCCATTTTAAAAGAGATTATTGAAAATAGTCCACGATGAACAACAGAAAAGATAATGCATGGGAATGAAGATAGAATAAGTAATGGAAGTATTACGTGAAAATTTTGTAAAATTTACTTACCTTTTACTGCTTTACTTTAAAAAATTGTTAAAATATTGTTACGGTAGAAATTATTCATCAGAAACTTTCTTCTATTAATCGTTAATTTCGTTTCGTTATTAATTTACGAGGTGAATTATTAAAACCATCTTCGTTTATTTCATAAAACGTATCGTAGATCCTTTGTATGCACTAAAATAATTAAAAAAAAAAAAAAAAAACGCTGTAAATGTTTGCTAAACGTAAAACCTGCGTGCCAAGAATTGCGTACAACGTAAAACTAGCTGCAAAAAGAATCTATGTAAAGTTAAATCCCCAGCTTTCAATCCTCTATCCATATAGCGAGAATGGAAAAAAAATTCCGAGATTTTTCAAAAAGTTGCTTTGAACTTTGCAATACATTTTCTTAAAAAACTATGGAAATTTAGCACGAAGTTAACGCGCGAACGAACAAAATCTCTGACTGAAAATTTATACAACTATCCACAGAATTCTCTCGTACGCGCATTTTTCCGCAATTTTCGGTCATATTAAAACGAGCACGAGCTTTGGATTAATAACACATACACGTATATGCGGTTAGACTAAATAATATATTTATTAAAACTCGAATGAAACAGCAGTTGTAAACCTTATATGGTAAACGATGTCGAGAATTTGCTGTTTAACGATGATAAAATTAACTATACAAAAATAAGAGATAGAAGGTGTCGCCGTAGGCGTTACATGAAACGGAGAGGAAATGGCCATAGTATTTTTCCCGTGTTGCTTCTATCAACAGTGAACTATAGTGCGTAGCGTGAACGAATGACCCGTGTTGCGTCGATGGAGCCACAAGAAGAATTTCTGCCACGCGCCATTTAATCTTCGGTATATTCGAATGGCTCTGGAGGTTCTGCTTCTTGCTCTTCTTCCGGATGAGGGCCATAAGCTGGAACATAACGACCATAATCGTACCTAAAGCGGCGATAAGCTTTCCTAAAAAGCTAATCAGTTCGGCGAGCGACACAGACAATTAATTGGCTTTCTGCGATAATTTTTACAAGCAAAGAAAATTTGAGACGCAAAAAATATGGTTGATGAGTTTGACTTCCAGGAAGCTCATCTATCGATTAAGAAATACCAGGAACGAGTTTCTTAGTTCCGATCGTTGGAAAACCGTGCGAGACATTTTGTAGTCAAAATATCTACCTTTTGGATTTTAAAAAATTCTTATTCACGAGACAAATATTGAAGTTCGCTTTGCCTGTTTCGTGTGAAGGTTTCTTGACATTTATCGGTGCAAAATTTTCTTCCGAGGAACAGAAGAGGGAAGAATCTCCTAACTTAGAACTATGTCAGCGAGAATGTGAATGAGGGAGAAATGTAATTTTCAAAGTATAACAACGTATAACCTGATAACCGTGGAAAACGAGTTAACTCGTCGATCGAATTGTCAAACTCTTGGACGATTATGTCAAACATTCGTTACATCAGACTTATTCTTATGTTCGTCGTTGTATATGTTGTTACTCGTGATAAACAGTAAATAGGTTTAAATTGGTTAGGTTAAACACGAATGTGTATCGTTAGACTTCAATTAATTTCGTTTCATCCTCTTGAAATAATTTCCATTTTGCTACATTTTCGATACGTTCGAACAGAAACGACGGAATAAATGTATTCTTCGTTTAAATCCTTCTTTAATTACGTTTCCCTAATACGTAACTTAATTTATACATAAAGACAAAAATAACTGTCATAATAAAACGATTTTCTCAAAAACTTAATGGCCACTTTCGGTGCCATCGCAGAGCAACAATTTCTTTAAAACGTATCGACTTACCGGCTACTGGTTCCACGAGTTCCTCTTCGGTATCCGATTGAATGTGCTTCACCATGACGATACCGCCGATCTGAATATCCTTGACAGGCGCGTAATGACTACCCTCTACCAACTGTATCACCTTCAGCTGCTGTCTCAACACGCGAGCCGGATTTTGAAGGATCTCGAAGTTAGGCTCAACTTCCTTTTTCTCCTTCTCTGTCGTCTTCTCGCCCTCGTCCTTGCCCTTCTTCTCGACCTTTTCCTTCGTTTCTTTCACTTCCTTCGCTGGCTCCTTCTCTTTCTTCTTCTCTTCTTTCTCCTTGGCCGCCGCCTCGACAGTCTCCTTCGCTGTCTCTGGCGGATCCTGCGATTAAAAATTAAACGACGAAAATAAAAAAAGAAGCAGGCAATTCCAGCCTGTGGAAGCATCGTTTATCTGGCTTTGCGGCGAGTCAGTGCGTTAAGAGATTGGTCTTCGCTCTAGGAAAACGGATGACCCGGAGAGATAATCAGTTACGATTATCTGGAAAGAAAATCGTGCAAGGAGCGGAGGTAACATCGCATAAGCGAGACGAGAGGAAGGAAAATTGTGAAGAGTTCTGAGATTTATCAAAGATATCTGCGAGACTGTTTGAGGGCTTAGTGGAAAAGTGGGATACAAGTGCATCGTTTTTTAAAAACCAGATAAGCACCGAAAAGCATGTACGAGAGGTTTATTTATCCAGAACTTTAAGCCTTTAAAAATACGTATAATATATCTTACGTATTTGAATATTTTAGCACTTTAATATTTAAGTTTAGTTTCGTCCACTAATTTCTCAACTTCAAAATTTTCCCTCTCTCAACCTCTCAATTGAGAAAATTGTTCAAACTCACCACTTCCATTTTTTCGTGAGAATCGCGAGCACGCCTCTCGGACTCGCGTCTACGAGCTCTGGCAGCGATGCTGAGGACAGCGGTCGTGATCTTCTCCCTTTCCTCGCGTTTCTTTTCTTCGAGAGGCGCGGGATAGGCATAGACGCTTGGCCTGGCATTCGAACGAATTTCCAGCTTTGGCATCTTTAGTTGAGCATTCAGAGCGATTATACAAGTCGGAGTAAAGGCCAGAGCCAAGCAATGGGCCAATGGGAACCAATACCAATACTGGGTGAATACTAATGCACCGACCACTGCCAGCATGTTCGTGTGACCTGTTCTTGATTGCAGCGATACCGTCACGTTTCGGCCACCTGGAACCATTATCATTCTTACGTACAAGCGAATATTGAATATGCAAATTCATATTTTTATGAGCATCGAAGAAATGGGGCCTAGTCAAAGATTCTCTCCGTTTAATAAATAAATAAATGTATCGTAACGCGCGAGATATCCAACTTTGTGGCGGCAGTTTTTCAAATTTTTTCTTCTGCGAAAGATATCGAATTGTTTTGCAGCGGCATATGAGTCATCGGACGATTCGAATCGGCAGTGGCTCATATTGTTGTGCCTTAGAGTATCAACGTTGTTTTCATTCGCGAGCTTCCAGAACAAAAGAACTCCAGACATAAACATTATCGTCGTTGTGAGTTATCGTCAACAGGAATCACATCTGAACTTTTTCCAAGTTCACTGGTCGATATAAATAGACGAACATGTTCTCTAGGTAGGAGAGTGTTTAGAGCGACGATTACACCCGACGTACACTATCTTTGTACTTGTACTTGAAGCGATTTTAATATACACTGACTATTATAATTTTATCACTCGTCTCTTTAATAAACTAACACGTTTAATACCATCTCAGTTTCATCAGGCGATATTTCGATAAGTAGGTATTGTCTTTGTAGATATATTTCGAAGTTTAGAATGTTCTCTTATGATATCGTTGGGTTATAAAGTGACTGGAAAATAGATCGCTTAATTTCAGAATTTTTCTATTCAATTCAATTTATATTCTTACGTCGTGGATACGAACGTGTTCAAGATTGCACGTTTAATACGTTAAAACCTAATGCAATAAATAGCGGACCTTCCGTACAGTGTGTACATTCTGTGTATTTTTCCAGCCTTTAAGCCTCTCATAAATTCATTACGAACGTTCGCGTTTCATTAATAAACAATTAAAAGATGTTTAAATAATTGCTATTGCCTTACCTGCAGACGATAAATTACACATTTGCAGGGGAAACACGGTGGACAAGTTAATTAGTTCGCCTGCCTTGATCAAATTTATGATCCAACTTCTTCAAGTGTAATTCTCTAGTTGAACTATTTCGCTCCATTATTGTTTAAAATAGAGATAGAGAATCCGTTTCGCATCTATTTAGACTTTTAGTGGCAATAATATATTTGCAATAATAATGCGCAATTGTTACACGTAACTCGTACAACTTAAATCTTCTTTCTCGTTCCATTGTGTACCACGATACACTAACTAGTTCCCTTTATAAATTATTAGGTTGTCGGAAAAGTTTCTTTCGTTTTATGAGAAGATAATAGACGCACAACGTTTTTTCTTTTATATTATTTTGTCGATCCATTTTGTTCTGTTGAGATAAACACCGCGACATTTCACAGACTTGGTTTCACGTTTGTACGAAGGTGCACTGTTGTAAAGAACACGAAAGAAAGACACCTTCCGGACAACCTAATATAATACTTGGAGTACCTGTACGATTCTCGAAGTCCAATAAGTAAAATTGCCACTTCCGTTTCACGTTTTAAGAGGAAATTAAATAAATTTTAATAAATTCCTGTATTACGTTATAAAAGAATTGCAATATTTCTTTCGAATAATATTCTGCTTGAGAGCTTCCATTACCAAAAGACTATTTCTTCGCGTTACAAAGAGACTCAGTTGTTCGACAATATCGAAAGCATCGGAACTGAAAAATAACCTGCACTGAGATAAAACAAATCCGCAATCATCCAGACACATCGAACGTATCAGACACTTCAAAAGGAAGCGATCAGCTTGCAACTTATCCCTCAAACAACGTCGCAACAACCAACGCTGCAACGATAAACGGAGAAGTTTCGATTTCGCCATTTCCCGTCGACGAGAGGACAAGCTTCGTAATAAGAACCTTTGATCGTCCATCTGTATTATATTTCCGTGCTAAGAAGACTTATCGAGTATCGTCCGATTTCACCCTAGCCCTTTTATCGGCTGATTCTTCACCGAATTGTATCTCCCTATCGTTGGCAAAATTTCTCAAGTTTGAGAAAAATCGGACCGAGTCGTTGCCTACACGATACGTACACTGCGGACTTTTATGTAAATTTATAATTTTCACAGCATAGTTAAGCAATTAGAATCTCGATAGAACATTGCGTTACCTACCCGTTATCATAGAAAGCATTATACTTTGAATATTTTATAAATTCTCTCTAATTACGTGCGCATTTGTACGTTGCGCTTTCAAGTTCAAAAACGATTCGAATTCGTTGTGAAGCAAAGATGAGATCGAAATTTAAGTAGACCGCGAATATCTTTGCGTCTGTGGGAAATTTAAAAACGCGCAAAACGCGAAGACCTACGAAGATATATTATAGTTCTCGCTATAGTATTTAATACGCAGAACAAATCTCTGCTCGCGTTTCATTTCTCTAATTGCGTCCATAAAAATGTGAATTTGCACGAACATCCGCGATCTAAGATGACGACGAAAGAGAATGAACGTCGTTTCAAAAGTTAACTCACCAGCGTCGATGATACCCTGGGCCAAGATAGCGCCGAACTTCGCCATTACGTCCTCGTGTTTGTCCACGACGACCTTCGCGTACAACGCCCTGAAATCTTTGACGCGGGCACACGTCGCCTCGGTTTGCTGGATCAAGATCATCGCAGACGCGATCAGAGCACCCTGACGAACAAAGTTCACCGAATCATTCGTCATAGGATCCAACAAAGCTATGGCCTCCTTCAAGCCTGTGCCAGCGCACGCTATTCCCAAGGCCATCGCTGCGCCGTATCTCACGTGAGGATTGTAGCTTTCCGCCAGCAACGAAACCACACTGGGGCATTGCTCCGGTGTTCTGCAACAAAAATAACAAAACTCTCCATTAACTGATTTATATACCGGATGAGAGATGATGTATGGTTCGTTGAGATAATGCATTCGCGAGATCCATCGATCATACAGTTTCAAGGTTGTTTTTGACGTAATTGCGTGGTTTGGACGGAGCTGTTAGGTCGCGAGGAATCTATTCACTCTGAATCGGGCCGAATCTCGTCACGAGCGAGTAGACTGTGAGGAATCTATTCGTCGTATATTGATGCGAATCTCGTCACGAGCGAGTAGATTGCGAGGAATGTATATTCGTTGCGAGTCTACGGTGAAATGGAAACGTGGTTGTCCTTTGATCGGGCTCACGGGCATTTCGACGAGAAATTTGGAAATTCGTGAATTACACGGTTCAACGTAACGCGAAGACAAATCGAGACGCTCGTTGCTAGCACCGTGTGTTAGTTGCGAATGGAATTGCAACGATGTTTGCGACATTCGAGGTACTTTAAAAATCTCGGTGTAACACAAAGGTAACGAAAAGATTTGTGGGGTTCCAACTAATCCTCAGATCCCTAACAGATACCACGAAACACGTATAAACATCCTCTGCGTCATTTTCCATATATAATACGATAATATACAAAAATAAATTGATAACCAAACTGCTAATGTCCAACTTCTTTTTATCAAAAAAAAAAGGACACCATAGAAAATGGATTTTTCGCAAATTCAACATGGAAAGATGAAGTTAAACGTGAAATGTCGCGACACTAAGTGCATAATCCTGTATACCGATGTTTCAGGAAGACGACTCCGTGCTGGTGGACGGCGCGTGTCAAATACCGGATCCTCTGTACAAGTTGATCGGCAGCATAATCTGCTTTTACATACCACTGGGCGTGATGTTGCTTACGTACGCTTTGACAGTCAGACTGTTGGCGAAGCAGCAACAGAATATAGGAGGAACTGCAGGTTGGTCCTCCGGATGGCTGGGTGGCCCGCAGGGCCCACCCTCGGGAGGTTAGTGTATTATCAGGTACACTGACCCACTACATTCGCGATTCGATCATTTCACGACACCCGTTTCAACGCACTCCGCTCATATCACGTACTGTTTCCTTTCTAATTTCTAAATTTCTCGTCGTTCCTGAGTACTATGATTCCCTCCCCATCTGCCTATCTTTTTACACGTCGTGCGATTTTCTATGGTATTTACGTTTACGTTATACGTACAGAGAGAGGGATTCGAAGAAAAAGACGTCAAAATTTTGCCATTATCACGCGGTTATCTACATACGAAGAAATAAATATCAATCTACGAAAAACGTTCAATTTTCTATCATCCAAGTTATCTAAATTGCGGTAAAAATTATTTCAAATGTCCTCTACGAACGATCCTACGCTCTTAATTGGGAGAGCTTTGAGAAAGATGTGAAAAGAGACAAAAATGGTATGCTTCGAATATAAATTTCGTTCGATACTTTTTAATAAACGTGAAATTAATTCAAGTCTTTTAAAAATGTATTCGCTCGAAAATAAAAGAAGCTTCTGACAATGTACGCAAAAAAAAAAAAAAAAATAAAGACTGATTAACAAATATTTGAGTCCGATTACTTATTCCGAAGTATACTAAGCGAACTGTAAGATCAAAGATAAGACGGTAAGCGAGATCCAGTATCACAGTGCTTTGACAGGTTCTCGGAAAGTTCGCCCCCTTTAACTTCCAAGCGTCTAAAATTTCAATATTTTTCTGTACGTAGAAGTTTACAAGGGTTTTGCTTATAATAAACGCGTTATTCGCAAAAACGGGAACCTGTGCAATTATTTGTTTCAAGAGTGAAGAAAACAGATTGAGCTACGGCCAAGAAAGAAGTTTTAATGCTTGTAAAAGGCCAGAAGTTTCTACGTGACTGCCTGTTGCTTATGGTTAACCGATTATGTATTTCGAAGAAGTTGGCCGACTGGCTGCAGGTTATCGATTTTCAAATGGAACTATCGAATCGATCTACCGGAGAAGAAGTAATTCGTAGGAGGAAAGTTTATGTAACTCTTTTCTGTCCTGTTATTTACAAAAGCCTCTGGAAATTCTTCGAACGAGCAGTAAAGCAATGGAATGTGAAGTGCTTCTATAATGTCGGTATTAAAAGAGAAAGTTCGTGTATCTCGGGAAGTTCGGCTCGAGCAAGCGAACGATGAAGTAAAGGAAAGTATTAGATTTCATATTATGAAGTTTCGAGATTGGAAAGTTACTTAAAAAAAAAAAAAAAAAAAATAAAGGAGAAGAGAAATGAAAAAGAAAAACGAACTTTGCGAATTTTTCAGTTTCTTTAAACATACGTTACGAGGGCAATGAAAATTAACATCGTTTGAGAATTAGTAAAATTAACAATGGAGCGATTAAACGATTGCGATATAAAAACGAACAAGAACAAGACAAAAATGTTGTATTAACATGTCATGGATGTATCGAGTACGAGCTGAGGATTTACATCAATTTCCTACTACTTTTCGTAAGATAGTTTCTTGTATTTATTAACGTGAACGTTTATTTATTACTATAAGAAGAATTTGAAGTTACGAAAACATATTTTGCGGTAGAGATCGAAGCTGAAACTTGATAATTATGAAGCTAAAGGATACCATTTCGAAATTGTTAATTCAAACTGTGAAAGTTCTTATTTGCATCGCTGTAACATCGCTGTACTATAAAAATATGAATTAACATAGTAAATACGTGAAAGGTGAATTAATAGGAGAAATACGGGAAATATAAAGTACGAATTAATACGACACACAGCAGGATGATATTTATGCTGCATATTGATATTTACGAGCTAAGTTTACCGAACTAACATTTTACTTGTCGGACAGATTCGATAAAAATCCAATAAAATAAATATTTCAATTTGTCGAATAAAAGCTATGCTTCGCTGTATCGTACGGATGTATTTTCAATGTAAATCTAAATTACCAAGCTGTCAGAAATACCGTCGAGCTTTGCTTTTCTTCCTGTTTGCCATCTAACGCGTGGAAAAATTTGCAAAATCGTGAAACCGGCGAGCACGTTGATTTCCGCAGTTCGCCCCACTGCGAACGAATAAACGTAAGCGTAAAAAGACAGAACGTTACGTCGACGATATTTCATCGTTTCGAAGGGAACGCGTCAACGTTCGGCACGTTCGCGCGTCGACGAATCTCCAACGTTAAAAAATCAGACAGCTTCTGCAAAGCGATAATCTTCGACTGAAGTATCGTCCAGTGGTACGTGACGATAGAAACAAAAGATAGAAAATCGAAGGTTTATACTCTGACATTAAACAGTCTGTTTGTCGTTTTAATTGCTATTAATAAATTGTATTCACACGTATAAACAAAAGATAAAACATAGTATTTAAAAGCGAACAGGAGGAAACATGGGAAATAATCCAGTAGCAATCAAAGTAATAAAATAACACAGGAGATATTGCAATTTGTTTTATGAGAGTCACGCAACAATATAAAATTTCCACGCATCCTTTGTCATTATTACGGGTTCGTTCCATCTATAGCGTTGGCATTGCGTCATGAATCATCCCCCACGTTCCCCTGATCAAATATTATTAACCATTTTCCTCCATCTCTGACGCCAGACATCATTTCCATTTTGTTCGTCCACGTGCCAGAATTATCCCCGACAAACAAGAAGTTTTTCCTCGCGTTTCAACGAAAGAATGAAATGTCAAACTTACTTTCGAGCATTGTCTCGCGGACTCCACACTTTTTATCGCCCTTACTACGGATCTGAACTTAACAAAGCGAGTTATCGCGTTGCTTTTACAGCGAAATTTTAAAACGAAGTGTTCTCTAATTGAAAAAAAAAGGAAAAAAAAGAAAAGAAAAGAGGATAAAAAAAGTGGCGTTGAAACCCGACGAAGAAGATATCTCATCGACGGAAAATTTGGAAGCTTAGCAATCGTTTTAGATTCTCCGCTACAATAAAAGTTGTATAGGGCGATAGTAAATAACAAAGATCTTAGTTTCACGAGTAAAGAATTTCCTCCACCTGCATGAGAATTACGCAACGATCTTTCACTTGTTAGCTACAATTAAATTAACTAAATGCCAAAAATTCTTGTCTGTCCACTTCTATATTACGACGAATCATCCTCCAAATTTTCCATTAATCAGTGCTCCCAATAATCGACCATTCTGTCAATCGATGTTAGCCAAGCTTCTATTCACGACCATACACTCACAGACAAAAAGACAAGAAGAAAAAAAAGAAAAGGAAAAAAGAAGTGGAATGGAGAGGAAGAAGAAGAAAATGAAAATGAAATAAGAGAATCACGAGCAAAAAGACGATAAAATCCTAGCCGATTTCGTCTGATCTCGGATCAAAGTCGGAACCGATAACAACATTTTCGTGGCGAAGGGGCGATTTTTAATCAAAGCCAGAGGGAATCGAACGGAACGTAAACGCGAATAGCCTCCGTGTCGTTCGTGTCTGTCGGGGAGCTTGCCGAGAGAGGGTATTACAGAGAATTTCGGTGTAATCCGGCAACGTTTCCCGGCCTTTGCCTTGGCGCGATTCGGCGGAGATTGCGATTAAGAGTTCTATAGATTGGCCGGCCTCTTTGTTCGACGGCGCAGCTTCCTTCGTGAAAGAAATTAAACCCTTTCCTTTCCCTCGAGCCATCCAAAGTGAGATTTCGCTGTCACGGGAAAAAAATGGAACGAGTTCGTGAGAAAAATCGTTTGTCGAGGGGACGCGCTAATTATCAGCATGAGGTCTCTAGGGAATTTCTAGGGAATTTACGTGTTAGCTACACGCTGCTTTCTTTGGTTAAAACGTTCTATTTAATATCTTCTTGGTATATTAATATTTTCGTACGTTGAGGTATTTGAAATTATAAGTATTTTTAACCTTTTTCACTACGACAAGGGAAAGTTCCTCTTGCAAAATCATTTTAAAACGAATTTCGAAAGAGCTTCGTTAAATTTCGTAGAGTGGTCCGAATTCGTACAATTTCAAAAACGAAAGGCAACTTTAATTTGTCGCTTATTCTCCTATGACGTGGAAAGATCTTTGAAAAATTTAGTGCAGAGATACAAAACTAGAGGCTGCAACCTTTAGAATCAGTTGAGGTAGACTTGTTGTACGTTTTTTTTTTTATCCCACGAAGTTACAGTAGTCCGGAGATTGACAATTTTTCTAGGGGAAAAAGCAGAGATTTCTGTCGTTGCTGAGCAAAGTCTAGAAAATTGCAAAGAACGCTGGAAAAGTTTCGTGAGGCTATGTGGCGCAAATTGGGACGCAAAACGACGCCTCTTTCGACTGAAACATTTGCATCGGCCGATTTCACTTGCAAATTGATCGTTCGTGTTTTGCAACGTGCGCCAAAAGTGTCGGTGAAACAAAAGGCGCCGTTTTAAGAACTGTGAGAAATCAGGCCGCTCTAGATTCCTTCTAGTGAATCTATAATACTTTGGTCAGGTTTTAGAATAGTTAAGCATCTATATACAGAATTTAATTTGATTGTAGGATAACTACAGAAATGGTTACCGGTTTTTAATTTAGAGTTTCATTTACTTTAATCAAATCTGGTTTCAAGTTTAACAAAGTTTAATTCAGCGGCTTACTCTAATGTCTCCTCTGTAACTGGAATTCTTTTCGATCACGAGAAACAAGATTATAATTATAAGTTACAAAGTTTACAATATAATATTACATTTATTGAAAACGTTGATCATTGTAAAATGTTTTCTAATTTAATATAAGATTTAGATACGTAGGTTAGATTAGAAAAACGAAGATGAGCACGGTTTTCAAATATTCCTGTCCAGATGACTTATTTCTTCCCTTAGATAATATTTCTGCAGCAACGTATTGCTTTAAAATGCATACCAACTGTTTTTCCGAATCGAAAGAAGGAAATTAACTGTCAATCCCTGCTCCACGTTGCACAGTTTCGAGCTGTGGGAATCCTCCATTCGTGGTTATATCGGACGAAATAAATTACAAATCTGGCTTTGAAATATGTAGTGGGTGACACTGGTATTTTCGAGCCAAATGAATGCTGTGTTTCAGTACCAAAAAAGAACGATCGATACATCGGTTTCGAAACATCGTATATCGAGTCGGCTAATATATTAATATACTTTGATTGACGTGAAAACGAGAAACACGTTAAGACGAAACGAAGAAAGAGACTTTCCAAAGACGTTTCGTAACTTTAATAAATAGAACAAACGATTGTCTGCTTTCGTTATTCACATATAATTGCAATCTTCAATTGCAAAGTATTCGATAATTATTCGAGGAAACTGGGGTTGATCTCGTTCCAAAGAACATATACTTTTGCCGATAAAAGAAAAGAAAAAGAAGACATGAAAACGTCAAAATCGATTTTTTTCTATCTTAACCCCTTTTTACGAGAGCTCGTCACATTTATCTCTGGGAAGAGCGAACCGCCTCTTCCATCAGCGTTGAAAATAGACGAAGGATTAAAAACGATCGTTTAGCCCCGTCGATCAGTCGTTTGGCGCAACTCGCGCGACATTTTTCTTTGCCAATCGAAAGCATGGTGCTCCTTTTCGCCTCCTTCGGTATCCAGCGCCGCCCATTCGTTGACAACGATAAGAAATTTCGACGTACGCGAGGGCATGCAAATCGTGGCCCATTATGCACAAGTTGCGAACGTGACACGGTATGCTAAAAAGGACGCTTCCGAATAATCGTTCAGGCCGAATTAATCGATACAGACACGGAGACACGGGATATATTGCGAGCATAAATCAACCGATTCAGAAACGAAACTGGAGGACTGCAGTTTCTGATCTCTTAATTTTCACCCGTCCTTTAGAAGCTAAACTGATCACACTGAACAATTCCTCTGTCGATTTCGCGTTATCCAAGCACACAATCAACATCCAACTCGATATCATCATCGTTCTCGATAAAGAAATTTATTTCTCGTAAATTTATGAAATAAATAAAGATTTACAAAGTCGTAGACATCTACATGTCATAAGTTGGGGCAGAAAAAAGTCCTAATTAACCGGCTTTTCTTTGCATCCGTAGGTTTAGACAGACGAGGGACCTGGAAGCGGTTCCTGTTGAGTAAAAGCTCGGCCGGAAGCGGCGGTACGCCGCAGCACACTTCCGGTACGTCGACCGACACCGAGCTGACAACGCTGGACACCCACGAACTCTGGCTTCCGGAAAGCGAACCGCCGCCGTCGGCGATGTTCGCGCTTCACGCCTTTGGCGCCGAAATGCTCAAGTTATCCAGAGGTTTGGAGGGCATCGCCAGCCCCGGAAGCCCCACTCCTATGGGAACGCCAAGGTCCACGCCTCAACACTCGCTCCAGCATCATCAGCAACAGCAACAATTGCATCGGTGCAGCTTTCGACACGGGTAAGCTTACGATAGTATCGTATACTGCGAATTCCGCACCCATATTTGTACACCACGTCAATGTTCGATGTATGGAAACGCGAAACTAGAATATCGTACGATACGATTGCACTGGTTAAAGTACAAACCAAGCACCGATTCTACCATTTTACGTCATACGTTTCAACCATTAATACGGAACATCGAATTTCAATCTTCGAGCATGCTCTTCTACGAGAAAAGGAAGCCTCCGATAACCATAAACCTTCCACAAAGGAAGAAAGAAACAGTTCGTAGGCAAATGGCGCGACATTTACAAACCTAAAGCAACATCAAACTCGATTCGACCTCGTACCACCTTAACGCGAACCTGAAATACATTCGAATAAAATTGTAAAACGACCTGGAAGCGTCGATTTCACCGTAAATACAGAAGTTTTCTCAGTCACGTTGCAAGATAAAATATCAAACGATACTTCACGCTCGGCAGATCGCCTGGTCGATCGCAGTTTCCTTCGAGAAACAACTGTCACCGCGGCGAACTGCATCCAACTGGAAAATATTCTCCAGGCGTGAGAGTGCACGGGATCGCGATTCCGATTTACGGATGCTTTCCGTGGCTCCCTTCGGGGTACCCGTCGGAAGGAGCAGCGGGAGACGCGGCAGATTTACGAGGGCCGCGGAATATTTCTCATTCTCGCGTCACGTACGTTTTTTCGCGTCTCGTATTCCACGTGGAGATTGGCTGCGTCGCTGATATCTTGGATCGAACACGGTTTCACGAATCGATACCCCTGTCGACGTAGTCGCGATTCGAGTTGATAAAGCTGCCTCGGATTGGGAGAAGCTTCTTTCTCAGAAAAGTTCATCGAAGATTTCTTCGTGCTTCTCGTCTGAGAGATTCGCCAGTTTTATGGACATAATTTTATTACGCGATGGGAAATTTTTATTCAATTTAATTTAAAGAGGCTCGAACACGATTCCTTTTGATTTCTAATTGATATTTAAGCGTATCGCTAGTTGTATGTTGTCAGGAGAAGAGTTTCACGAGGTTTGTTACGGTCTACCGAATGACAGTTTAATAATCAAATCGCTCCTCTGACAAAGAAATTCTTCTCCTATACGAATTCTTCTAAACGGTAATAAACAGCGACTGACTAAAACGTTTAAACATTTATGGCAACCTCTCACCGATACGTTATGACATAGCAAATGTTTTGAAATTTCGTTAGCGCTATAGCGAAGCTTGGTTATCGTGATTAGTGTTAAATTAGATGGAACCTACGACATACAGCAACGAACACGCACTCTTCAAAACATTACAACTTTTTTAAAATTCCACTAAACGATCTGATTGTTTTTTACAAGTTAAAAGAATTAGTCTCTTAAACGTAGCGTAAAATGGATTGCCGAAAAAGTGCAAATTATGCTCCATACTAATTCTTTACCAAATACACGTTTGCAGTAAGCACCTTCCAATCTTCCACGTACATTTTCAAATTGGTCGTTTCGTTTCTCATCCTAACACTAACGAAATTTCAAAATATTTGACACAACACGATACAGTGTGTGCATGAAAATTTTCTGCGATATGCGTTCGAATACTTGCATCGACACTTGTACACGAGATACCACTTTCAATGGGTCTTTTGCTATTCGAAGTCGACGTCGTTCGATGTTCAAGGCATCGTCGTCTAGGCTGATCTACTTCCAATGACGCGTAAGTGAAGATAGAGTTGGCCGCACAAATGGGGCGTTATTCCCGCCACGGAAATTGGCTATTCGTTACTGTTCTGGGCCCTACGGCTAACTGAACAGGGAATTCAGTTGGATGTTGCCGGATCGTGGAAACGTGGATGGGGAAAAATTCACGAGGGAATTTAGCTGAGATCGCGAGGAGACACTACGACGAAAGTTTGCGGGGAACGAGGAAAAGTGTAAGGAGAAAAGTGTTGAGTTTCAGATTGAAATTGGGATTGTTTATCGAGAGATTTGGCGGTGAAGATGAATCGATGGATCTTTGTCGATGGATGAATGTCGCAAAATCGTCGTTATTATTCATCGTTGTTTAAATAATAATTGCTCGATTATTGATACGACAAAGTTTTTAAACTTCGCCGGTATAATTTTATAATATTCCCAGAATATATTTTTCCCGCTGTAAATTAGGTTGGCCGACAGCTCAGCCGTTTTTATTCTTTTCGACTCAATCCTGCTTTAGTATTATAGTTATATACCGTTTTTATGCTTTACATACATATATATGTATATACGAACGTGTGTATTTGAAACACCCCTTCAACGTTTCTTTCGTCGATCTTTCTTTGCCATTTCTTCTGCTCTGAAAAACATATTCAAACGCAGTGCGCTAGTTTGCATTCTCTACCTCTGCATCTTACAATAGGACGAGACAGGCACAGATAAGAGAGAAAGCAGGACAACTAAGCGGCACCATCATATTTATATCCAACAAATTATTTTGCACAACATTGCCACGTCTATAAAATCACATAAAAATAGAAATTAGTAGTTAGAACAGACGAAGGAGACGATCAGGATTAAATTATCTGATGATATAATGATCGTAGAATACGTAATATCATACGATAATCGCGTAGCAAAAATAAAAATAAAAAAAAAATAGATCCAGGAAAAGGCCAGGATCCTTAATTCGAGAATTTACTAATTAGAAATAACGCGTAAAGAATCAATAAAATCATTTACGACACAGCGATACACGGCAATAATCGTAAATAATGATCAAAGGTGAAAAAGGCAGCTGTAGAAAACCAAAAGGCTTTGCCTGCAAACGATTCACAGGAAGTGAATATAGCAAGAAAGGAAGAAAACGCGAAGAAATGAAGAAGCAACGTTTACCGGGAATCGCTTAAACCAATCTCAAGTTCGATTGCTGAAGAGTAGGTAAAATTTCTTGAATCGTTGTTCCATCAGCTGGTAACAACGTAACGAGTAATCTTAACGAATTCAGGTCAGTTGGAAGGAAACGAAGAGGTAATGCTTCGGGGCTGCTTCGATCCTCGCTCGAAACTGTCGATCAAGGATACGAGGTAACTTGTCGAACGCGGTAGCGACGAAACATGCCGACGTGACCACATTTCGCCTGGCTGCGAAGCGGTCGCGTTCACCGATAATATCGCAAGTTCACGTTGCTGCCTCAAGCGTTCTCGGCATGCAGACGTTAAGCGTCCTTCGATGAAGTATGGACCGTGAGACGGTTCGCTAATACTTCGCGTCACACCGGTCTGAAATATGTGGCTCTTGACCGCTATTGGGAATTAGGTGCCGTATTTGCCAATTATTAGCGTAGATTGCTTGCCCGAGGGATTTCACGGTGAAATATTGGCGTTTAACGCGGCCACACTTTTTACATCCGAAGCGCAAGAAAATTATGCCCGAACTTATAATAGATAGACCGCGTACATATTCATGCAAATTCGTACTTTTATAAATACAATTAGAGAAATGGCACGCGGACATTTGTATTACGCATTAAGCGTTGTAACGAGCAATATACTTTGCATATATCGTATACTCTGGCACATTACTGTGGCTATAATTTCGCAAGCGTTATCGTACCACTTAACGTCGTATCATCGTCCAATAAATATTATTTATTATAGCATTTACAATAGCGATTAATAAGGCGCAAGTATATTAAGCTTCGTACGGTTTAGTAGCATGAAAGCCTGGAAACTGGTCGGTGTGGCAAGAAGCGCACGAAGCATGTTGCACGGCAAGAAACAAAGAATCCGTTTGCGTGGAATTAATTGAATCGTTATTTCGAGAACAATGATACGGACAGACCTTTTGTCTCTCTTTCTCTCGGCAAGAAAGCTTTGCCGGATGGATAGAAAAAGGAGGCTGCCGTTTCCAGGACAATTACCAGACACGACCAAGTTCTCCCGAACTTTTGGCCCTTCAAAGAGCTTCAAAGTGACGAGCAAAGCACGAAGCTACGACACGAATCCTTTGTGGATACGACTAAGTGCATTCCTTTATTAGAGTGCCCCAGGTAGGTAAGAGCAGTTTACTTAAGTGGCCACCGGCCCGTTTTACACTTTGAATGCCCAGCAGCTAAGTGCGATCCACTACCGAGGCCTGGAACCACCATATATAATGGCTTTCCTCGCGCGGAACGACCTTTCCGTTCGCTTCTTCCCTCGCCCTTCCGCCCATGTTTATTTCCTGCATTTTCCCTTTTTCAATCTTTTTAAATCTTTCCCTGTTTTTTCTTTTTTTCTTTTTTTCACCAGTGACTCCGAGTTACGTCAATGGACGTGGTTCGTTCGAACAAGCGGCGAACAATTTGACGAACTCGATTCGACGCGATTCCACACAACGTTCGATTATAACCGCAGATAAAATTCGCACTTTTCATTGCAAATGCTGCGGAACTTTACATTTCCCGATAACAGATAAAACAACGGCAGTTTGAAAGTTCTATTGGAAAAAACCTTCCAATGACTTTTCCTTGGATCATCGACGTGCTCGTTTGTAAAACGAACGGGTGAATGCCTGCCATTGAAATATATCCGATCGAAGGGAAAAATGTGAAGTGTCGCTGGATCGGATACGTTCGCGTTTTGATTTTGCCACAAGCACTCGAAGCATCTTCAATCAATCGCATCGGTCGAACGAATAGGAAGACCTTGGTCAACGATCATTCAACGATCGATTTCGGTAACAATATCCTATTCCAGTTTCAATTTCGAAAGTGTTGGGAATCGTTCTATCAAGCCATCGAGCAGCTGAAAAATTTCTGCACCGATGTTTCCCCACCTGTCCCCATTTTTCATCTATTACACGCCATCCATTTCTCCACGAATCGACACCATTTTGCTTTCGAAAACTGTTATTCCTTCGCGCTGTCTTTCCTTCTAATAATAAGTGGATAACAGATTTTTATGCAAATTCGTGGTTTCGAGAACACGATTCAAAAAATAGAGCAGAAAATTGTTTCACCTATCGATCGTTACACAAAGTAATTATACTTTGGATTAGTTTCGACAACATATACTTTCGCGTAATTTGACATATATTTCTCAGTGGTTGCGTACTTCGTTGTCGTTCGACGTGTCTCTTCTCGATGCCTTGTTTCAAACGGTAATGTTAACGCTATTATGAAATTGATATCGTTGTAATGAAAGTTTCCTGTGGAATTTTAAAAACACGGAGAAAGTTATTCGAAGAATTCCTTGCAATAATCAGGCTTCCGGGGGAATGAAAAGCCGCATGGACTGGATGAAGAATCTTCGACGATAGTATTGTACAGTACATATTTCGTAATAGCCGGCGGCTATTATTAAATAACTTTGCCGGAGATATAGAAAAAAGATTATACGTTATCGAGATCTGAACATTCCTGTTCCGTATAGAGCAGATTCCCTGTTTTTACCCAATTTTGTGTTATGAATTTCTTGTTTCACGCAAGACAAGGCAGATTATCGGAATATATCCGAAGCTTTTGATACTTCAGACGTCTTAATCTACTAAAAGAATATGATTCGCGGCATTCTCATTTTCCTTCTCGACAACTTTCTTCGGTTACGACGCGAGTATCGTCGGAATTTATCTTATCTTAAACTCGAAACTCGTTTCTTACTTCAAACTTCGAACTCATCCGAGTCTCGATATTTTTAAATTCATTCTCCTCCACGTTTCTTTCTTCTGCCTTCTTCTCTCTTAACTTTAATTCCATTTTCAAGTTTATCCAGTCTTAATGCCAATCCATCTCCATTCCAACTTTTCAAGTCTCCGAATTCATTCCTTTCAATTTCACTGCCACCTACTTCGAACGTTTCAAAATTACACTGCCTCCAAACTCCATCGTTTCGATCATTATTTTCTTTATTTTTAATTTCTTCCCGTCTTCCTTCATTCTCCATCTAACCGAATTTCCATTCGACCCGAAACACGCGTTGACTCGATTCAACCATTCGACGAACCTTCGCTGCGAGAACTTCGATCCCAACGTATTTCGAATTCCAAATTCGCTATCGGCCGAACAGAAATCCCGTACAAGTTCGCTCGCTTTAATTCCAACTCGTTTTCAATTCCAAACATACCGTTGGTCGTGTCCGAAGCCTTTGCTACTCCGCTCGTTTTAATTCTAATTCGTTTGAGACTCGATTCGTTCAAGAGCCACGAGTCGTTCGAACTGGCGTTGCTCGCGATGAAACCGAATTTCATCGGCGCCTTTGCCTTTGGTTCGTGGCATGCAATAATGGCTGGTTGATCCCCAATAATGGATAGAACGCGTCAAAAGTGGCTGGCGCAGCTGCGTTTCATATATGTCCGATTTATAGCGGCATTCGTCGGCCTTTTTCATCGAGAGGCTGTACCTTTCCTGTATTTTTTTTTTTTTTTTTCAATCCACGCGATCCATTACCGCGCTCCATACAGTCAGGGCGAAAGGAAAGTAAAAAAAGTGAGAAGTTGGACCTAAAAATGCACTACCTTTCGAGAACGCTTTCCATCGGGAAGCTTCGTCCTGTGTCACGTTCCACGAATTATTGTACATTTCTCGCCTCTAGGATACACCGATATGATGCTCGGTTTCCAGTAGCTGCGAGCTATTATACTTTGAATCGATAAAATATATGTTGATCGATAATCAAAGTTGCTATACAAAGGGAGGAAAGTTTGAAAAACCACTAGCCCGCCGTAACTGAATCTCTCGTTTCACCTACTTTCTACGAATCGTATCGCTGGGAGAGGTTGGCAGGAAAATATGATACTCCGACTGCGTCCATAAATCGTAAACTTTGATGATTAAATAGCGCGCATCTTTCAACAGCAACGTAGTAAATCTTCAGTTTAAAGAAAAAGGAAAAAAAAAAGGAAAGGAGAAGGTTATAACGAACGATGTTAATCTATTATAATAAATCACTGTACTCTCGAGTGAAGTATCTAAACTTTGTCGAAAACGAGTACCAAGAACTCGGACGATTCTGTCTGCTACGCGTCACCATACAAGTTACCGATTACACGTATAAACCGAATATCATATCGATACGACGAAGAATCTCACGAAATGCTGACCGCGACTATTTAACGTTCCAGGAGCGGAGAAAGCGGAAGCAGCGCGTCCGGTTCTCGAACGAGCCTCTCGATACCGGAAGACCTAAGCTCGCCCACCCCGTGGAAGCATCGGCGACGCGCGTCCACCTTCAACGAGGCTCATTTGGAACGAGCGGAATCGGGTTCGCCGAGAACACCCAGGAAACGATCTTTCAGCTTCCACGAGCAGCCAGTGTTCGGCCGCGGTTCCGTTTCGCGGAAGAACTCGTCGAACGAGGAAACCTCGAGCACGCAGAGGAAGTCGAGCGACAAACAGGAAGGCGAAATCGCGTTACCACCGCCGTGTACCTGCCCCTATTTCGGCGAATCGTCCAAGAGACCACCTCCGCAACCATCCAGCGAGATCGTGATCGTTTCCAGCGATACCATGAAGCCAATCTCGGGGAAGAATCTGGAGGCTGCGTTTCTCGGTAGAAGCAACAGCGGTAGGATGGAGGCGAGCAGAAGCTACGAGCCAAATTCTGTCGTCACGTGGAGGAGCGGCAGAAGAGGATCTAGTTTAGGTGGGTGCGAGTTGATTGGGAACGAAAAGAATCGATAAAGTGGCTTTTGGTTCGATGCTGCTATTGATCTGATTTTTTTTTTCTTTTTCTTTTTTCTTTTGAGGTTTTTGGATTGGAGACACGAGTTCATTTCTTCCCCTGTAATTGAGAGAATTCTGTATTTTATAGGGAAAAATCTTCCTTCTCGCGATGCTCACATTAAAAGGCGATTAGGTATTGGGAATAAGGAGAATCGATAAAGTGGTTTTTGGTTTGCTGCTGCTATTCATCTGATCTTTTTTCTCCTTTTTCTTTTCTCTTCGTTTTTGGAAAGGAGCGAGGTTTGCAATTGGAGACACGAATTCATTTCTTTGCCTGCAATTGAGACAGTGCTGTGTTTTATAGGAAACTTTCTGCTTCGCTATGCCGCGTCAAAAAGTAGTTTCATTATTTACAAGTGTGAACTAGACGACGAAGAAGGATCCAGCTTAGGTACAACGTTCAAGTTGATTGAAAATAGGAACTGGTCGGCAAAGCGGTTTCTATGATAGTTCGGTGCACAAATCAACTGATTTGGTTTTTTAGCCTGTCGACGCGGAAGTCGATATAATAAATCGATTGTCTCGATTGCTGCCGTTTTCGTTTCTGGTCGCATTTAATTTTCTTCGGGGTATTAAAAGTTTTACGAGGCGAATTTAGTGACCTAATTAATTGTCACTTTGGAGAAGCAGTTGTTAACTCGAATATACTGTCAGATGCGTTTAATGTTGCAGAACAGCTGTAGAGATTAACTGATAGTCGTTAATTTAAACACAGGCTGTAACTCAATTAATTACCAAGTTCAACACATGATCAATTCCGAAACTACGGTATACAGTGTACATCCATATACTGGGTGTGTCCTCCAAGATTAACCACCACTTTTTAGCCATCGATTCGTATTATTACTCAACACGCTAACATGTAACCAGATTGAAATGCGAAGAATCAGAAACGTGTCATCCTTTTGAAAATCTCACAAATTCTTTTTTTTCGCTAAAATTTCTCAGATTGAAACATAAAAATTCGTCGCGGAGTTAACTTTCCTGCAAATAAATGAAGGTGCACGAACCATTCGAATCGTGCTCGCCACAACGAATCGTAAAATCTTCCAAAACTACAGTCCTTTGTTCCGATTCCAAGAGAGCAACGAGACGGATAAGCAAAAATTCGTAACAGCGTCTTTTTTTTCGCATAAACGTGGAAAAATCTTGCCACACAATCCGCCTGAATCGAATTACCGCGCCCACGATCAAGTCTTAGGAAACAATAATTCTTCGTTTTAATTTCACAGGGAACACAAGAACCGCGCTATTGACCACAAGAGGTGGTCCGATCCGGCGTGCAGCGACGATGCGTGCTCATAACGGAGCAGCGAGCATCAGCTCTAAGCAAAGCAGCAATTCATCCTCGCCGTGTCCGCACAGATACTCAGGGCCAGTTCGTAGCCACCATTCGAGAACCAGCAGCGTTGTTTCGCGAAATAGCTCGCGACACGGAAGGATCATCAGGCTGGAGCAAAAAGCCACGAAAGTTCTAGGCGTCGTTTTCTTCACGTTCGTGGTCCTCTGGGCGCCGTTCTTCGTCCTCAATTTGATACTAGCCGTGTGTCCCAACTGTGAAAGGCAGATCAATCACAAGATCTTCGATTTGGCTACTTGGTTGGGCTACGCCAGTTCTATGGTCAATCCTATCTTCTACACGATCTTCAACAAAGTCTTCCGGCAGGCCTTCAAGAAAGTGTTGCTCTGCAGATACAGAAATCAAAGCTGGAGGCCATCAAGGTAGGCCTTCGGCCCCGGGAGACCGGGGATCGCCGTCACCAGGGTTTAAAGTCGTTAATAAACGTCGACTTCCGGTAATACCGGAAGCCGAGGAACCGTGGTTGACCGGCCGTGCTTTCTCAACGAATTACGAGCCACGGTGAAGCTTTGGCTGTTTCGTGATCGCAGATAAACTGAAGAAGATTTTGTGAAAATCTGGATAATATATATGTGTGTGTGTATGTGTATGAGTGTGTGTGTATTCGAAGCTCCTGTGAAAGTTTAGAGTCAAAATGAAACGAGGATTCCATTGAATTAAAACGAGTGGAAGAGTCGAAGCGAAGCGAAAAGAAATTATCGAGAACATGCAGATCGTTCCTAGTTGCAACAAGTGATGTTTAGTGAATTGTGAAGCATGATAGAAAGATGTTTTCGATGTAATATAGTCACGAACCATGGTCAAGCAGTTAGATCGTTTGATTGTGGAGGAATAAGCGAAGAAGCTTTTTTTTAAAAGCTTTAATAATTTGGGAAAAATACGGAATCGAGAAAGGTAGGAAAATTGAAGCGAATACATCGTTACAAGCTGCAGTGAGTGATACTTCGCGAAAAAGAAGTTCTTTTTTTTTTCAAATAAAATAATTACGAACGACAGTGAAGGTTAGATTGATTCTCGAAGAAAGACCGAAGAAGCTGTTATAAAATCTTAGATAATCGAAGAATGAAAAATATTGAATCGAAGTGAGATATTTAAAGTTCCAGCGAGTGACGTTCAGTAAAGTTGTAAAGAACGATACAAAGAATACTCTCTCTTCCTTTTGTTAATAAAATAATTCGAGAAGCTTACGTAGATCGGATAACGCGAAGACAGGTGTACTTGAAATGAAGAGTTTCCAACGAAACTCCTAAGTGAACTACGAACTGCAATAAACGTTCCTTCCTTCTGTAGGCGGAGCTTTCGCGAGATCGGAAATCGGAACACGCGAGACGAGCAATTTAGATTAAGGACTTTAACGATAATCGACTTGTTAAGGCAGAGTTTCGACGATTAAGGTTTCCAATGCGAGCTGAACACTTCATCTTCCAAAAGCGGTTCGACGAGCTTTCGCGATATCGATAAACGAAACTACGATACTTGACCGAACTAGGGTTAAAAGAAGCGAGACGAGAGGCTAGTAGAAGAGCTTCCCTAAATGCGCGACATAAAGCGAGCTCAAATTTTCCACCTGACATTCATCTGTGTGTGTCGTAATTAAATAACGGCGACGATTCGAAAAATTGTCGCACCACTTCCACCCGTTCATCCCCGTACAACATCTTTACTCGTTCCGTGCGATTCTTAACACTGTGGACGTTTATGCAAATGAATATTTTTCTAAACGTCGTCAACGATACGGAACCCAAGTAGACGTTTCTTTTATCCGTTTCCTTCATAACGAGTACTATATTTTCGATATTTTATATACGATGTATTTTTGCATTTTACGTGTATTCTGTGAGTTTCCACGTTCTTCGACGTTTCGTGCGTACGCATAAAAGGCGGCAGTTTATTAATAATGAAGGACGAACGCGTTAGGTCGTAACGTAAGTAATTCGCGATCTTCGTTACGATTTCCCGGTGGAAACGAGGCGCTGTTGCTCGAGAACCTTTCAGCTAACGAATTAAGGTCATTGTCCATTTAACGACACAGCAAACGAACACCAACAGCTCGGTATTAAATACTTGGTATTCTTGTACATAGTCTAACCCTTTCGCTACTAATGGCCACTGCCGTGGCCTTTCGCAAACTTATCTCTGCGTACGAATGGCCATTATAATGCACAGCTGAAGCAAATGTACTGCGAACAGTAGGTAAGATAACATTAGATTATGTCGTAAGCAATGCGGTTCTCTTGCCAACTATCTGTTGGTAATAGGTTTGCTGCGTAATAAACATTGTTCCGCGATAAAAATATTCATAACGATAAGTATCATACGGATGGTGGAAATTCTTCAACCTTCTGCGAAACAGAAGTCGAGTAATGAAATATTAATCCTGAATTAAATTGCTCTAAAATCGGACGAAATGTGGTTTCATTTTACTCGCTCGATACCTTTGATAGTGGAAAATGATCCTTAGAGATCGTTTGCTTGAAGACGATACAAAGATATAGTCGTTGATCGTTGAATTTCTATCGAGCGCACCTCGGATTTTCTCGAATCCTTTCGCCGAGAAATATTAGGTTGTCCGAAAAATGTCTTTCGCTATCTGCACGCAGCTGCTTTATCTGGCTATGTTGATACAAACATCAAAGCTAAACTGTCAAATTTTGTGCTCTTTAGCTTCGATCGTCTTCTAGCTATCGCAGGACACGTTTCGTGCATCTATTATTTTCTTGTAAAACGAAAGAAACTTTCAGGACAACCTAATACTTTGGTTAAGAACCTATCATCGCGCGTTGTTCAGCGACGATGAATTTTAGTAAATTGTTACTGTAAACGATAAATAAGAGATGAATATACATTAGCATCGACGTTCGTGTGTTCTGGGCACTCTAGCGTGATAATTTATTATTTATCGCTCGATTCGTCCGCTTTCCTTTCTTTCTTTCTTTTTTTTTTTTTTTTTTTTTTTTTAGAATTTTCCCTTTAAATACGACAATCAGCTGGCTCGTAATTCGCGAAACTGATTTCTAACCGTAGCAGAGATTAATTCGAATAATATCTCAAAGTTTTGAATCCGAGTAACTGAACAACCTTTCTTCCATCTGTTCTTTCACAATCTTACGTTAAATACGAGACAATCAGAGCTGGCTAGTAATTCACGAAGCTGATTTGCAGCCGTAGCAGAGATTTATTCGAATAATATCTCGTAGTTTCTTGATCAGAGGAACCGAACCACCTTTCTTCCACTGTCTTTCGATGGTCGACGCAATAAAACACGACAATCACTAAAAATTACGGGACGTAGGGTTCCGAGAGGAGTACGAACAGCGATGGGTCACGGGGAACCGAAACGCGAAGGTCGTAAATAGGAGCGAGGTTCCTTTTCAGAACACGATCACGGATAATCGAGACTCCATTGTAAACGGAACTGATCACATTGACCACTGAAAGGTTCTCGTAACAAACAACCGGCTGCTGCGATAAAACCTACATACATAAAAGCGTATCGATACCGCTTTCTCTTGATGCGAAACCCAGGGTACCTACTACCGGAAGCTCTACAGCGAAAGTTGAAACGGCTGTATGCTGTAGTTGGATTGGCCGAGTTCGTGTCATAAAGCAAACAGCTTGGGACAGTTGAACCAGCGGAATACTAGGCGGGGAGAAAAGGAATCTGTTCGATTGTAGTTTCGAGTGGACGTAGTTTGAAAATTTCTATTCTCTCGATATGCGTCGAGATGATCACGGTGATGTGCAGCGTCAAATTGATCGCGCGTATTCAAATTTTAAAGGAAATTATATTCGCACAGGGGCAAAGTAACAACAGTAGGAAGACAACGAGAGCTGCAGATAAGAAACGACGATTCTTGAAAGTTTACCGCGCGTAATCAATAAAACGTCTATTATAACAATAAATTCGTAGATTCTTTGTAATCTAAAGTTGTACATTAAAGAGAAGCTTCCTGACGCGATGCAACTTCCTAACGATTTCTCCATTGGCGTGTTCAAATTTTAAAGAAAATTATATTCGCAGAGGGGCAAACTAACAACAGTAGGAAGACTCTGATCGTTGGATTTCGCGTTCAAAGAGTTCGACTCAAAGGAGAAACGGGTTTAAAGCCGAAGCAAAAGTTGTCACACGGCAAACTAAATTAACGAGAGACGATTAATTTTTTCGCTCGCGTATCTACGTTTGTTAATTACCGAAAAAGTGGTTAGAATGTAGCTACTTTGAAAATGCTTAAACAATGGGAGTTTGTGGACAAAATGGAACAGTCGTGTCGCCTGGCTGATCCATGTGGAATGTAAAAAAGAGAATTCACGTTGGAAGGATGTGGTGGAGAACCTAGAAGAACGGATTCCGTTTCTCCGTAGCGAGTTTCACAGAGAACGTGAGCAGAATCGACTTAATCGAAGCGAGAACAAACAGAGCGGAGAAGTCAAAAGTCGATACGACAGGCATATTCCGTTGCTGGAAGGTAAAAAGGAAGAGTGGCTGAGCGACGAAATAACAACCCCGATCGAAGCGAAACCGAAAGAAAGCACAAAAGCAGCTTCTCGGCAATTTTCTACCGCAAGAAGTTGCTGCTCGTTTCGACGGATTACTCTGGCGAGCGGTCTGACGATAAAACCTCAAATGGAATGCGTGAACCGACTGTCTACTGGCTGATTTTTCGCCGGTTCCCCGACACCGATTCCGTGTAATCGCAAGCAATATCGTTTTGTAAAAGGAAAATCCTATTGTGCGATTTTGATATTTCTCGAACGATCGGTTAATCGAAAACGTAAGGTCTGAGAAGGTTGGTTCAAATTTTCGTTCGCGTTTCGTTGCCACTAAACATCGTTCGTAGATGAAACGTCGAAACGAAATGTTTATAATCGCGCGATATTATGATACGCGATAATCCGACGTTTTGAACGACTGCTTAATTTGTGATACTACGACGAAAAAGAAAAATTGCGTTACTGTATATAATGATCTAATATTTTCCAACCTCTGGTTAATTCGCGACGTTCAATCGAAAGCGTCGGTTGAACGTTGTCGGGTTGCGTCGGATCCGAGCTGCTCTCGTTTGCAGGCGGAAAATCCAACTGCGCTTGTTGCAACATGTTGCACGCTACACGGTGATTAAATATTTTTTACAGACTGATCGATTCGTGACGTCGTACTGAACGGGTTAGTTGGATATTTGGTTGCGTTAAGGTCGCGCCAAAAACGTTTGTAAATAAAAAGTTCGCGCGTTATTACACCAATTCCATATCTTTTGCCGATTAATTAATCGTAAAATCGAATTGAACATAGATATAATGCGTTAAATGAAACGGACAGCGATAAAAAGTTAAAGGTTAAAGATATTAGGTCGTCCGAAAAGTATCTTTCCTTTACAGACACGTCTTTTACAACGACGCATCTTTATACAAATCTAACAGGAAACCTAATCTGTCGAACGTTGTGATGCTTATTTTGATAGAAGAAAATGGATCATACGTAATTCGATAAAATAACATAAAACGGAAAATATTGTGAAAATATTGAAAGAAACTTTTCGGACGACCTAGTAGGTAACAGAAGATGGAATTGTGCAACGCGTGAGATTGAAATATCAACACGAAACACGGTATCGATCTAGAGACGATTGAAAACTAGCAAATACCGCGAGGTATCGTTAAGTCGGAGAAATTATTCAAGCTACCGAGTATAATCGATATGATAATTTAATTCGCGCGTTTAAGTATATTTGTAAATAGTCGTCGAACGTAATCGTCATTTATATCGTTAAGAAATGTAAATAAAATCAAGTAAAATTCACTTGAACGCGACCGCCTGTGTGCGTGTACGATCCAAGTGTAGGTGAATTACGATCGAAGGTGAAAACGTAAAGGTGAGCGTTCGAGGATTCGATTGGAGAAAGGAACTAGCGGTTAGAAAACGTTAATCTCGCGTGCTTAGTGAGAGAGTAGCGGGATCTCTGAGAGATTCTTAGGAAGATTGCGAGCCCAAGCAGAAGCCAGAAATCCCTTTCGCTAATCCTGAACCCGATTGCAATCGCGAATAAGACCTCGTTCCCTTCGATCGTACGAAATCGCTGCGTTTCCGCGATATTTATCGCTGTTCCACCGACGTCATTCTTCCACCGTCAACGCTTTGCTGATTTCACAACGATGTTACGCTTTGTGCAACTTTTCTTCGATAGACGAACAGAACGTCGAAGGTTTTGACAATCTCCTAACGACTTTTCACTTCTATTTCGCACTTTCTGTAAGCGTCGTAATATTTATGAGCCAAGTAACAAGAGCATTATAGGTCGATGCATTCGAAATAAAGCCACGTCAAGGAATTTTAGTTTGCCCCAGGTTAGTACGAAATAAATATGTCGCGACATATTGTCCGAACGATAAATATTTACGGGAAATGATATTCATTCTAAACGTTCATTAATTACGTTAATTATTCTAAATCGATCGATATATTTTGAGACGACTGCTGGTTTTCAAACGACATCTCATCGATGAAATATATTGTACGCCTTGAAGAATAACGACCAGCATTCTTAGACTCATCCATAAGATGATTCTGCGCTATAATTCTACGTTAAACCTACGGGAAACCGTTCGATGAAACTAAACAAATGCGTTTATGTGATAAATTGGGTAAAACTAGCAGTACGTGCAACTTTTGTTAGTTTGTCGTATTTCACAGTTGGTTTGTTTTCCCTTTTCGTCAGGAAAAAATACGTTTCGTCGTATTTCATTTACAGAAACCAAATCACAGATCGATAAGCTAAAATTGTGACGGGCCTATAACTGAAATAAATGGCTGGGAATAACGAGAACGAATCGCCCGTAAGCAATACGAACTATAGAAAGATGACACGCAATTTGGTAACGATAACGCGGTTCTAGGACAACAGTTGAATAAATAGTTAATGAGAAATCGCATTTGTGTAACGCGAGATTTGTTAAACGGCCCGTCAGGAAGTTAAAATTAATCACCGCAAGAGCAACTTCTGAATAGAATGATTAACGCGGTCATAGCGTAAATAAACAACAAACGCAACGTAGCCCTGCGTGAAAATCGATTTTTCAAGCCGATGGTGGCCCGGCTTTCAACTTTACGCCCCCTGAACAAATGCAAAGCAGAGAAACAGAAAAAATCAGAAGAGCATGGAAAATCGAAAGAAAGCTTCGAAGACTGTTGAAAACAGGCGAAATGTAACGGCGATAACGTTACGTCGCTGCGGAAGCGACGAACGAATTGAAAATATAGAAATACGACAAATTACAAAGTAGCAAGGGATAGGATTTTGGAATATCAGAGGGAGGACAAAGAAGAAAGATTAATTAGAAAAGAGGGAAGTCTGAAACGTGATAGAGTCCAGATAGAACTACGACTGAAATTAAAATTAAAATTAAGTGGGTTAAAAAGGGTTATAAATCGGTTTGAAAAAAGAGAGAGAGAGAGAGTAAAGAGATATTAAGAAGAAAGTGTAATGAATCAAAAAACTAAAGACGAGAGAAATGAAGCACGAAAAAGGAAATAAAAGGTACGGAGGCAAAAGGTTAAAAACGAAGACGGAGGAAATAACGATCGGAAAAGAAAAGGTTAAAGGTAAAGCAAGAAAAATTATGAAAAATCGAAAAGGAAATAAAAAAAGCTGAAATACGAGGGGGAGGGGACGATGGATGGAAAAAGTGAAAGGTGAAAGACAGTTTCACCTCAACCCTAGACGGTGAAATAAGGGTGGTGAGGGATGGAGGGGGGATAAAGGAAGGAGAGGGGATAATGAAAGATTACCAGCAGGTCGATAGGAAAACGATTAAGCTAAAAAACGACCGATAATTCTCATCCTATGAAATCGAACAAATACGATAACAACAAATTTATATGCCATTTATATACCTCGCTTATAATATACAAAACTATTAATTGCAATTACGATATGAGAACAAATTCGACGCGATTGAAGACTGATATAATTAATTTTTAATTGTTTAGATACGTAGCCCGAACGCGAATCCTAATTTACGAAGGATAAACACGTCGTTATTTAATCTGCTCGTAACCGCGTCGACGATTCCCCAAGTCGGGATCGACCTCGTTCTTAGTTTGAATTTCAGTTTAACAATTTCATAGAATTTACAAAGCGGATAAATGTTGGAAATTATGCGAGCAAGAAGAAATCGAGACAGCCGGATTCTTCATAAAACTCGCAACAACAGAGGAATTTGTTCGCGTTGACACGCCACACAACTGGGCAAAATAATCACATAAAATAAACAGTATTCTAATCCAATTAAGCTTTATCCCATATAAGAGATTCGATCCTGATCATGAACTTTAGACCGTAGCGAATTTTGAGACCACGGTGCGGCCGCGCCACCGTAAATTCGGATCAACTTGGACAGGAATTTAAATAACTAATGGTTCTGCTTCAAAGGAGCTTCAAGAGCAAGATAAGCCGCGGAGTGATGGAAGCTCTTAGGTTAATCCTCTGTGGGAACCGCTACTCCCGTAATTATTTGACACAAGTCTGCGAATCTAAAAATAATCGATCCTCGCACGTATTATAAATTTGAATTTAAAGAAATATCAAATGGTAATTTGATTATACGTGTTACTCGAATAAAATACTTGACATATTTTGCTAATTACTTCAAGTAATTTTTTTTACCAATTTCGTGAATAATTTCGCTATTATTTGAGTATTTTCTTTTTTCAAGTGATTAGTTAAATATTTTTATCTCTGACAGATCGAATCTTCTCTAAATTAATATAGTATCGGCTAAATTAGTATCCAGCCAATTACATCATGGAAAATAGCGATTTCCAAAAGCTATGATACTCGTGCAAACGAAATTGGCTTCTGCCTCGTTACCGAATACGTAAATTCCATTAACTACTGCAAGTAATACATTTACAGAATCTGATTTCAAGTTATTATAACTATCTATAATGTAGACAAACCTGTGTATATAGGATAACGCCAAATGGTATCCTTTTTATACCGCTGTAAATATACCATAAATATCGATATTTCGAAATATGCAAGCATTTTTTAATAAAAAAAAAAAAAGTAACGCGCGAACTCGTTCGAATTTAATCGTCGGAATTGTAAAATACACGACCTGAAATACCAAATTTTTGCGCCAGTGTCGTTAAAACGAACCGACCATTCAAAAGGATTAAAACAGTAATCGAGAGATATCGTGGATATTAAGCGGAAAAATCTAACTTTTATTATAACGTCGAACATGTAAATTCTTTTTAGACTAGAGCTGCAAATAAGAAACGATGATTCTTTAAAGTTTAGCGCACGTAATTAATAAAACGTCTATTATAACAATAAATTCGTAGATTCTTCGTAATCTAAAGTTGTACATTAAAGAAGAAGCTTCCTGACGCGATGCAACTTCCTAACGATTTCTCCATTGATCATCTGGAATTTTCCTAAGTCTAAGTAACGTTCAACGTTTCTACCAACACTGATATTTATAAAAGTGATAAAAGAGCGGAGAAGCATGCAACTGCTATAAGTTTGTGCGTGCGGTTGATCGCGCCTTCTGTATATCAGAATCACATATCGTGCAAATATATTCTTCGTAGCAGTCGTCCCGCTGCGCGTAATTAACGTTGTCTGTCACGCTTTGCAGCGTGAACACGCAGCGTTACGGTAACTTATTTTTCGTGGAAATGATCGTTCGATCGATGGAACAACCTTCCGTGTCACGAGAGTAATTTCGCTTCGAAGAAATTGTTTAAACGAAATTGTAATCATTAAGGATTATATTTCATCGTGTAAAGTTTTAACACCGTTTTACCATTGTTAATTTATAATAAATTGTTCCGACAAATTATTCTCGATTAATTATTCTAATAAGTTATTCCCCTCAGAGGCTTCCTAATATTATGGCAGGAAGGATTTACAGAGGAGATTAAAACAAAATCCTGCAAATACGCAACGTTATACTTTAACGCATTATCATTTAACTGCTTTAGTATGTAAAAGTTGGTTTTACGTTTTAATTACTTTATTCCTTTATTAATTACGTATTATTCTTCCGAGCTTTTACGTTTTATATCATCGTGCTTATATGGTGGCTCGTTTAAAAAATACGTTTGAACGAAATCACGGTGTTCGCAATTGTTCGAGAGTAAAGGCACAGCGATGATAAAATTGTTAACTCGACGGAAGAAACACAGTAGCAAAGACGTGATATTTCGCATTGTACTTCTAATATCCAGAAATCAATTCGCATTAGGCGATCAAAGGAAAAGTAGGTCGAACTGCTCGAATGAAGTTCTCGATGCGAGATATTCAGCTGGTTGGATGATCAGTGGGATATATACAGTCAGTCACGAAAGTCTACGTAAACCTATCGGATTTTATTTATCCGACCGAAGAAATTAAAGATCCTTTGTCACGGAATTATTTTTAGTTACGTATCAATGCGATTCTTATTAATGAATTCTTCTACGAAGAATTACAAATATTTGAACGTTTAACTTGCAAAAATCTTGGTATGAAAGATTACATCAGAAATTACACGACCTTTGACTTTCTTTCAACGCCAACGAGATACGTATGTAGTAAAAATATTGTTAATATTTCAAAAAAAATATTATCTATAAATCTAAAAAAATATTAATGTAACGTTAAGCCTAACATTTCTGCGATTTCGCGCAGACATGACAGGCGTATGTAATTTTTCTAACGTTGTATTTCATATTTTCATACCTTTCTTTCCTTTTTCTTGACAAATCTGAAAGCGAACAGCGTTACATCTCGATGTGATAAAAGAATTAGCGGAGCTGGCGTTTTCGCTTTGACATTTTATGAAGGTTGTATTGTAGACTCTTGTGACTGACTGTATATATCTCTGGTACTGATTACTTACGAATTTCGTTATTTCATCGCCACGATCGCGCAAAAGTAGAAACGGATTTTCCATCAGCGACCAAGTCTCGTCTTGCATATAGAAGCCTGTCTTTAATCGTAAAAAAGATTTTACCTCGTTGTTGTTTTTGGCTAGCGTGGAGAACGTAATTGGCAAATTATATAAAATTTCAATACGTAAATGATCAAGATATTTGAAAAATCGATATACGTACTTCGTTAGCCTGGACAGAAAGTAGGACGAAAGTACGCGATCTCTTTTTGTCGGTAAAATGAATTCGTATAATTTACTTAATTCGACGCAAGTTTCGAAAATAGGATCGTTTCAATTTATCTCTTACTATTCTTTGCGGTCGTTCTAAATTGAATATAAACGCGATCGTGGAATTAACATCTCGATGCACTTGCTACCATTCAGAACGTCAGTTAATCAATTTCCATACGATATAAATGTAATATAAATATAGAAAAATGCAAAAGTTTCAATGATAAGTAAAGAATTTAAAACACCATACAGATAACAAATAAGAATGTTTTCTAATCTATCGAAATGTGAGACTGCAAATTGAAAATTAAATGTTTGCTATTTAAAGTTGAATTTTCATTTTCTCCCCTCCGAACTGACACTTGAAATAAACAATTTTTAACCCTTTTCACTCTGAATTTTATTTCAATTTCGTTACAAATAACTCCCAACGCTTTTAACTGTTTTACTTGAAACTTACTTTAACCACGAAATAAGAGAATTTAAATAAATAAAGGAAGAAGCAAATTCACTTAAATACCAGTTCTATTCACGCTATTGTTGTATTTTGTAATTTTTAAGTGTACAATATATATCTTGAAACAATTTCCAGAATACAATTCTCATTTTCTTTCGCACGTTTCACAAAAAAAAAGTGGGACTCGACAAAGGAACTCCTGAGATAAAAACTGACGTCGAGTCACTTTCGACATAGCAGTGCAAAAGGTTAAAAATAGAGCAATATTAAAGCGATATTATTTTTGTTATTTTATATATGAAACATTTTATCTTGCATTACTGTGTATATTCAGAACCACGGGAAAAAGTCCATTAACCCGTAGATCGTGTAACATCGACTGGGCATTACGAATGCATCAACATCGAACCCAATAACCTTCGCTCCCAGCGGTTTCCACGACCTCGTAAAACACAAATCCGGTCAACCTTGCCAAACATTTCACCTAGCCGTTTCGCTCGGATCCAAATGACAAACGAAATACATCGTGGCGCATAGTCTTTAATCACGCTGTTTCCTTTCCTCTTTCGATCGCGGCCGATCGCATAAGCAGGCTGAAACGAACACTCGGAAGAAAAGGAGACTGGCGAACACTTCAAAGGCTGCACGTTGTTAGCAGAGTCGCAAACGAGAAAAGCAAAAGGATAGAAGACAACAAAGGGGCGGTCGTCGGTTCTTTTGAAAGTGGCAGTCGTTCGCCTGATTCCACCAAGCTTTTGTAAACCTGCACCGATCTACCCTTTCGCGGAGAAGACGCGCATCCCCCGGGAGAAATATGTTTGTTGTGTGGCCGGGTATCGCGAACAGAGAATGACGTCGATTCATCAGCGGCTACGCCTCGAAATTATCTGACGTTTGCCGGATTTTTCACGCTAGCCAGCTTCCAGTCTCCATCAGCGAAATTACCGTCCAAGATCGAGCGATTCCAGGCGGATGACCCGGTGCAAACAAAACACACGGCTCGTCCGATGGTTTGCAGATGTATCGCTGATCAGACGACCTTTGTATTAACTAAAATTCTTAACCGAGAGCTGCAAAGTATTGTATTTTCTCGAGGACGTTGCAATTATACGACGTTCTTCGATGTTGCGAATTTTATCGTCAGCTCTAACGTAAAAACCCGCGACAGGAGATTGCGAGGTATCTTCGAAGGAATTGTCTAGAAACTTTATATTAGGTGTTTAACTTGATGTAAAAATATTTGATATAAATGTAAGTGTAAAAAAAAAATATTGAAGATAAATACAAAGAAAGGAAAGGTACGATACGAAGAGAAAGGAAATGCTTTGTTCGTGAAATCGCGTTTCAACAGAATTTCAGAATTTATAACCAAGTTTAAATCCACTGTAGGTACGCGTCGTTTCGATGAAAAACGAAGAATTCTTTCGCCACTAGTTTCCCAATTTTAATATCCAACTGTCTTCCTCGAAGAGGACGAAGATTTTCTCGTACAATGGCGGATTAGACTCGCGATTTAACGCCGAGTAATATTAAAAGAGGTCGATGCGCGTATTTTCGACCTCGCTGCCGATCAAACGTCAGAAATGGCAAGTCGGTCGGTTTCAATGTACCTTCATTCATCACCGCGGGAATTCAATCAATAACCAGGTTCTAAGAAAAACAAGCTGGTCGTTCGATCGAAAAGCGAATCGGCCAAGTCGCTCGAACCTACAATACGGTAAAATTCGAAAGTGGACGTGGAGCGTGTGTTACGTGTTAGTGAAATCAAACGGGTAAAAAAAAAGGTACAAATCGTACAAACTCGTGTCCGAAAATGCTTTATGGAAGAGTCAGAAGCGTTCGAAGATTTTCGGCGATGTCGTTCGTGGTTTATAAAAATGTCGTACAAACGGAACACCGATTGTATGTATCTGTGGCGGCACTCGACAGCACAAATACCGCCACTCGACACTAACATCCGACGGACGACGGTAGCGCAGTGGTTAGCGCACGAGGTTACGAACGTTCGGAACACGGGATCTCGAATCCCGGCGACCGAAGTCCGATTTTTCTTCCACGATTTTAAAATAGGAAGAAAATAACAGCAGTACCCCCAGCAAGCGACATCTACAGCCAGCAGCTAACTATCATCACGGACGACATATTCACCTCATATTCAAGATGCGCGTTTAGTATTTTATAGATGATACTATGTATTTCTACAAGAACAGAAACGTTCGGAAAAATCCGACGATCGTTAGTTGTGCGCTGTTTGCGGAAGGAGAAAATTTCTCGCATTTGTCGTATATTATTATACATTAGTAGAAGAATTGATAAAAGTTGATAGAAAAACTCTTACAGCTCTTCGAAAAATCATTTCCGGACGTAGGTTTATACGAACTTGTTTTATCTACTTGACCTCGTTAACGAATAGTGTAAGCTCCGTCTCGATGTTTTCGGACACCCTGTATGCACCTGGAGGGTACAAAATTTATTTAAAAATTCTTACACATACGTGAGCATTAGGACGAAAAAATTATTGCAAAAGTCTAAGAAAATTGACCTTGTTCGGCGTTTCACATGGAACGAATTATAAATTGATTCGTCGCGCGCGCTAATAGGTTCTTTTCTCTGCGCTGAAAATGCCATAAGAGCTACGAAATAATCGCAGAAGCGGAAGAATAAAAATTTCATTTGCCTTAAATTAGCCCCGTTGCAACCACGAAACAATTTTCCAACAAACAAACAAATAAGCGAACGTTATTTTTCAACGAAGAAGCACGAAAACAAAGAGAAACAAACTGTGTGTGTTAGTGGAGAGCACACGAGAGCCAGCAACCGATGACTAGGAACGAGACAAGCCGCGAAACGAAGGAACAAGATGATAGAGCAACGTCCAAGTGTTTCGTAAACAGTAGCCCGAAACAAATCGAAGAAAACAGCCATAAATAACGATTTCTTGGGATTTCGACGAGTACTGAGTCGTTGGGGCGACAAAACGTGTGGCATGGAGGCGGAGAACGAAGCCGGCTCCCACCTATATTCGACTTGACGTTAATTAACCCTCGGCACGCGGTAAAATAATCGCACCGACCGTGATACGAGTTCCCAGCCAATCGACAAAAAGGACGTGGGAATTGCGGGGCAAAACGATTTCTCGTCTTTTTCTTTTTTTTCTCTCTTTTTTTATTTTTATTTCACATTAGTCTTAGCGTCGCTTTGACATCGAAGGTTAGTAGGAGTAGGCCGTGGATCTTTATGCGATATTACATTTTTACAAACGTAAATAGAAAAATATGATTTAAATGATAATTTATTTCCTTCGTTAAACATCGCATTTTACACGGAATATTTTATACAGATTTGCATATCATGCGCATCCTATGCGTCTTTGAATTTCCTATTTAAACCGGCTCAACTATATGTTTTACTATATCGTATAACGTTTATGGGACATATCGGGAAAACTAATAACTGGTTTCGCTACAAACCTGAAACTGAGAATGCAAGTTGCCGCGCGTGTCTGGCTTTCATAAGCAGCCGGAATTTTACTCCGCCCCTTCGCCTTCGCTTTTGCCTTCTACGGACAGTTATCGAACGCTAACTGCATCCTCGTACTTTCAAACTTCTAAATTTTTATTATAACAGCAACGTGCCCGCGTTTCAGGATATCCTTGTTGCACGGGCTTCTACATGTCAGCCATTCCGCTCAAAGTTCGTACGTTTGCAGTTCCAACGTGTCAAGGGGGCTACAGCGAAGCTCCGTTTGTACGAAACCGATGACTTTTAAAGATTTGCAAGGGGACCATAATAATATGTTTCAATTAGCATTTTCAAATATTAATGCCGAATTCCACTTTTAAATTGATTTTCGTAACTAGACTGCGAACCTACGTTGCGCGAACGCGTTTATTCGAAATTTTGTGGAATCATAATGCACAGAATAGAGTACGTATAACGTGCAAAAATGTATAGGGTGTGCAAAATAGAGTACTCGTTGTAACATCTAATACACGAGACAAATTGTGTGGAAATATTCCAGCTTTGAAATCGTATCGAGAATGTTTTTCAAATGCGATTTGTATTAGATTTTTCATTTTTCGAGATAATGATAATAATTTTGGAAACCAGAAGCGATATTCGCAAAGTGGCGGTGGTCTGCTTCTCCATTTCGTAATAGGAAAATCTTGAATGTATATGGAAATTATCGTGACAACATATTCGAATATATTCGTGAAATGTGAAGGAAGACAGAAGACGAGTTATTAAAGCGACCAATTCGCGAATGCGACGAGAACTCGCTGGCACTCGGGGATGCAACTTAGAATCCAATTTGCTCGCGTTAACTTTACTCCGCTGCTAGAATTTCTTAATTTCGTAATCTTCGAGAGCGACAAAGGAGCAACGCCGAATACTTGCATCATTTGCAGAAAACATTTAACTGCGATTACGATTCGATGCAACAAGATGTTCTCGAAATTCTATTATCTCCTCTTCGTTTACGTTTGTCCGACGATCGTCGAGCAACGTTCCACGAATATCGTTTCAAAGTCTCTCTTTATCCTTACCATTTTCTTGAGTATCGAAGAGGCGAAGGTTTCCACTAGAATTGCAAAGCCACCAAATTCGGAGCAACACTAACCCATGACTAGACGCGCGGAACGTTTCGAAAACTCAATTTCGTTTCTTGCCTCGAGTTAATTCCCTCGCGATAGTTACCGCGTGATAAGGTTAAAGTTGACTTTTACGATCATCGAATATTTTTCGAGCGCGATGAGGTTTCAAAGGTGGCTGGAAAATGCGAATTTGCGGCAGCAAGCAATTTCTCAACGCACCGATAATCCTTTAGGCGAAGAATCCAATTTCCAGCCTGGCGTCAGCTTCATTCTCTTAGAATAATCGGCACACGCTAATCGCCACTGTGCTTTCTTCCAAGCTTAAAAATATTATCAATCCATATAAGCAAGCGCTAGCACGTTTAGTATCGAAACACGTGCCCCTTTTCCCACCAGACGTCTTTCAATTACAAAATTACACTGATTTTAGTTTCCATAATCGTCACGTATCTCCTCGTCCATAAATCATCGGACATTGATCTATTTCAGGCAAAATAAACGTTTCGAACGTAGATATTGTTCGTCCACAAGTTGCAGTAAAACTCAGTTTATTTCAGGAAAATTTTTATCAGTAGCCGATTAAGCGAACTCTTGTTTGTCGAATCCGCTTGTTTAAAACGTGAACTCCTACCGTATTAAAGAAAAATTATAGTAAGGGAATCAAACTACTATAATTTATCAGATAAACTCCAACTATATGAAACAGATTTTTTTTAGTCTGCAGTTCTATTCGGTCGAGTTAACACGTTGACTGCCAGACGAATTTTCCACGGTTTGCCCAAGGCGCCGACGCGAACTTTTCATTATACGATGCATATTATGTTGAAATATTATTTGCAGCAAATAAAATGAGTTATAAAATCATGCTTGAAGCATTTTTCGTGGTGAGGGCCACCGGTGGCCCTCGATTTTATACTATAAAACGATCTGCATTACGAAATAAAGTTAGCGTGTATGTTAAACGTTGAGATCGCATAACGTCAAAGATTAATACGTTTTAACGATCATTTTGTCCAAAGATAAGCATCCGATGACTTGTGGACGCATGATAGAATATTACGACGAGATTAAATTAATTTTCAGAAAGCGACGTGCCTCCCTCACGTAGGTATAGTCATCGTTCGTAAAGTCACGTTACGTGTGTTATACTAGTTAAAAGTATAATAGATACTCGATCATTTTTGTAAGTCAGCAAATAGAATAAAAAGAATAGTTCGTCGTTTCGCTTCGTTCCTGTTTGGTTTCGTTCGCCAGTGTTAACTAAGAATCGTTATCGAAGTCGGCGACTTTGAAAGTTTTTAAACGCGATGCTTGTTGAATTTGATAAGGAAGTTTCGAAGTAGCAAAGAAAATACAAAGATGCAACGTTAACCCCGAAGCGCTTGGGGATGTAGCTGAAATTTAATTTCCTTTGTCGCGTTAACTTTGTTTCGTCGGAAGTTACCGGTCGCTAATTGTGTCACCATCTTTTTCGACTCTTGAAACTTTTATGGCGCATTTTATCGTCCTGTTCCTATATTTACGGACATCGAACAATTTCCTCCGTATTGAACTTTCACAAAACTATTATTTCAGAATTTCAAATTGCCAGATACGACACAGTTACAGAGAAACGACGATTAAATAAAACGATAAAATCGACGAATCGTTGCCGACGTCGTCGAGGCTTCCGGTTTTGCAATTAGAAATTTGCTACGATATTTGCATGTTCTTTGACACTAACCTTACTAAGCTCGGTTAAATGATCAGCTTCAAAATTTCAATTTCATTTCAAATTCTACATTCATCGTCGTTTCTTTCGTTCGCCTAACTTTACGTAAATTGTTACATTAACAAAACCTGAAAATTCGCGTAAATCGCTCGCGAATTTCAATTAATTAGAATAATCGAGTATGTCTCGAGGATAATACAAATATAAATTCCATTTAACACTAATCTTATTCCTTCTCTTACATCTTGAATTTCGACAATTACGTGAAATTACCCGAACGCTCCATCATACAAAAATCCAGCAAGCTAACGCTAAACGTTCACATCCGTTTAATTCGAAAAATTCTCTCATCCGTTAAAACCCACTTCTGCCAGTCTTCCCAAAATACGTCTCTTCCGAGCGAATTTCTTCCAGACAACTAACCTTAATCCAGCATTTCTCTGGCCAGTCGTGCGCCTCCATCTCCTAAGCTCGCGATAGAATCGCGTCGCATTTCTCAGACCAACGGATCCTTATTGATGTATACACAAGGACATCCGTCATAAGTCGTTCTATCGTCAGAGGAAAATTGCCCTCGTCAAAAATCAACAAGTGAGCCATTTCGAGCGTCTAATTCTTTGACCAACTGGTGGATGAAACACGCCAAATTTTATATTTTTACATCGTCCTTGGGGTGTTTTATCGGAAAGAACGACGACAAAATACATCGCCATATCACTGCTGAGCATAGATAATGGGACGCGCGATTCAAAAATTGTCAAGTTTGCTTTTACCGTAAAAATAGACTGCACCGTGTTTCTACTTTTATCACGTACGGTATATTTCTAATTGCATCATTTTTGCGTCAGAAAGTAAGTATTATTATTTAAGCCGTAAGTATTATTATTCATAGCCTGTCCTTAGCTTTGCAACAACGCCGGCTCATTCTCGCGGTTGTTTCATGGCGTCGCAAATAAAAGCTCTCGCGAGAATCGCCGTATCTTCTGCTTTTATCGTCGCTCGTAAATGACTGGCGAAAATTTCTTTACAAATTTTAAAAAGTTTCTCCTCTAAAATTTTCATTGTTTTTTTTTTAGTTGTGTCACTATCACAGCAACGATGTGATATAATAGTAGAACCTCGATCATTGAAACGTGGATTAACGAACGTCGAAGTATCGATTGGTAGAAAATTTGGGCAGAATTACATGTTCATTCGATAATTTTCCTTAAGAGAGCTTGCACTCTGACGCGGAGCATCGAAAATTCGAATCAATGGCCAAACAGTTGTGAAAATTGCCGTTGAATCTTTCCAGTCGACAAGGGACACAGCTAATTGCGCCGGATTGCCAATTATGTATGGCAATTCCAAGGTGGCCGTTTCGCCTCGACAGCGGAACGACGAGCAAGATGGCCCGTAGAATTGCGAGAGGCACGAATTTTGAAGGGAAAGGGAAAGCTCGGTAAATTGTCGCTCGCTTAATGCTCAGCAGGATGCTCTGATTGCGAATGCCGAGTAGCAGGATTGGCCGCCTGACTAATGCAACTGCGCTGCATTAACATTGCTCTGCTGCTATGACGAGAATCCCAGATGCGTTTAATTGCCCTCGGAGACACGTTTAAAAGGATAAATTGGCAAGTTTGTTTAAATATAACGCGTTCTTTTCTAATAGCTTCGACGGTAAAGAATTTTTAAAGGTTTGAAGTTTGACAAGAGTCGTCTTTGTCTGTTGTCTATGGCAACGACGAGCCGAAACAGAATTTTTGGATTAGCGAGCTCGAGATGGAAATTTCGCGAGGTTTTACAGATCCTCAGCATCCGAGAAGTTTATTTTTTATTTCTTTAAGCAAAGCATCGGACCCTAACAAATTATTTACATGAAAATCCAAATGACGAAGAAACGAGGATAAGAAAAATTTTATCCGAACGGAAGAACCATCGAATCGATATTTTCGGAGCACGGAAACTTCTTTTCCACTCAGCCCTTTCGACGAGATTGTCGGTTATAACTGACACATGCCAAGCACAATAATCTCTATCAGCTATAGACGATAGTTTGAAACAGCTATACACGTCGATTGAACAAACTGGTCGTTGCTGCACTCGTATTTCTAACTCATTTACAGATCTCTTTTTTCTCGTAACATGGCAAGATTCAATTTTCTTCGAAGTAAAATTTATAACAGTTTGAAATCGAATTTAAAGAAATTTAAGATTAAATGTGTTTATATATGTGTCGTTGTATGTAATTATTATTTATCGATTGTTACGAAGCTTCAAATTTATTTCCAATGTAATCTTTGTACATCTGAACGTTCGAAGCTACGTTATATATAGTTACGCTTCGTGTTCGAAGAACTTGCAATTTCACTGAGCGTTAAATAATATACAGAGAGTAGAGGGGGAATTTCATTTCTCGGACAAAACGCAGTGAAACTTGCAATACGAAGGGATGATTTCTCCAGAGAAAGTAAGTATATTAGGCGAATTAATATTTTCGTTGCCATTGCCTGCGTGTACAATTTAATAGAGTAGTTTTAGTTAATTACGTAAAAACGTACTTTAATTAAACGTACTAAGTAGCGATAATAGGAATTGCCAAGATTGCACAGAGGAAGACGAAAGAAACACAAAGAAAACGATGAATTACCAGAATTACCAGAAGCTATGACGAGTCCGCGAACACTTAGACGATCTTATTAAACTCGATTTATCGTTGAGTAGATTCAATAAGAATACGTAAAATCGGTGAAAAAAATCTCAGCCTGCGATTTAATCTCATTTTCGACTGTTGGTTGCTCGCGAACGAATCAATTGTCCCGAATCGGTGATTTATTATATCCACGGCAGGCAGCTATAAATTTTTCTTAATCTTCTCGCCAATCAGAATTCAATTAAAGGATACGCAGATGTAAGAAACGGAAAAGGATTGTTTAGCTTAAAAGTAGCGTTGTTGCCACTCGAGATAATAGAAATTGATTAAAAATGTTCTGAATACAGTTAAGACTATGCAAATTCAAACCCAGATACGTCTAACGAGAAAAAAGTATCTTAATGCCGTAAATATCAAAGGGATTGACGAATTTATCAAATATTTTACATAAACGAATTTTTATCAACGTCCTTTAAAATACGAAAAAGAGTTTTCCTCTCTGTCGTTTATTAAATAGATGTTCCCTAACGCTCAAATCATTAAAAGCATAATATTAGGTTGTCCGGAAAGTGTCTTTCTTTCGTGTTCTTTACAACAATGCAGCTTCATACAAACGTGAAACCAAGTCTGTGAAATGTGGCGGTGTTTATCTCAACAGAACAAAATGGATCGTACGTAATTCGACGAAATAATATAAAAGAAAAAACGTAGTGCGTCTATTATGTTCTCATAAAACGAGAGAAACTTAAGACGCTAAAATGGATAAAAGATGACAGGTCGAGATAGAAAGGTTTCTGAGATGAGACTTTCTAAGAATAGACAGATTCAGCGGTACGTAGAATATATCTGTTCAATCGACTGATCGTCATGATGCAACGTTTCCAACGGCTGTTTCTCAGCGTGTACATAGCAATGGTCGTTCGAAGAGATTCCGTTTGGAACGAAACGAAAGGCGTGTCAAGCTGAAAGAAAGGTACCGAACGGGCTATCGATTTTCGAAATTAACGTAGCTTGTTAGCGGTGGCATCGAGTTTTCTCGTCGTCGGACAAAGAAAAAAAGACGAAATAATGGAAGCTCGTCGGATGGTTTCAGCGAAAAATGGATCAAGCTGTTCTCGGGCTTCTCTGTGTTTCAAAAGAAAAGGCAAAGAGAATTTTTACGGAAGAATCTGCTAAAGTGTTATCTTCTGCTGAACGAAGAACTTAACACGATGTAATATTGGATTAGCAACTAAGTTATTGCGGATTTTGTCATTATCACCCAATAACAAAATCCGCAATCACTTAGTTGCCAAACCAATAGAGCGAAATTTAATAGCCAACGATTGCCAACTGATTGGTATCTATAATATACAGTGTGTGAGAAATAATTTTTCGTGTTCTACTTGTTAGTGCAAAATTTCGAATAAAATAATTTTGCAATTATATCATCGTTGTGCATACACGCACAGGCAGACGCAAGAAAAATCTTGTAACGAACGAGTAAGCGCTAATTTGACCTAATTGCCTAGGTTCTTCCAATCTATCTTTTGTAAAATATCGAGTAACAACATTTGCAATTCGGCATCTCCCAAACATATTTCAAAGAGTTATTTAAATAAGCAAAATATCACAAAATAGTGTGGCGAATTATAAGTACTTTTAATTCTACTTTAAACCGATCTAACATTAAATTAAATTAACGGCATTAAATTTCGACATTTTTCTTTCGCGATTCGGCCACTATCGCTGAAGCATCGAATAAAAATTGTTCATTCGAATAAAAATTTATCATTCGCGCGTACTAAACCGATTATTCATTTAACACGAGCAAACTCGATCTTCATGAAAATGAAGCTTCCTATCTTCGCGCGTAGAATATCTTCTTTCTGACTGTTCGCTCGTCGATAATTAGCCAAACTCACGTATACCGAACAAACGTCGAAAGTCGCTTCTTCCACGACGAACTATCTTTTTTCTCGATCGACGCGCTATAACAAGAGCGAGAGCGAGAGAGAAAGCAGAGCTTTCTTTGCCATCCCACTAGCCATCTTTCCTGTTCTGCACAGTTGCTACACGTGGGCAAGAATCTCGTGAGTGGTCGTGAGTCGCTGGAGGAACAAGGCATCCAGCGGTGGCCGACAGTCGAAGGGTTGTTCGCGGGCAAACAGAAGGGTTGTTCGCGTTATTACGTCTGTGCGCGTCAATCAGCGCGTCGAGTACGATCAAAGCTGGACGGGGATGAGCTTAAACTCGAGTCACTGCCAGATGCACTTGCGGCGTGGAGTGTTCGCGTTTGGAGCGGGAATATCGAGAGGGCCGTGTAGAACGTCCGACATTCGACTGTTGGCAATCGTTAACTTTCGCAAACGATACTTTGGTTCGATCTTCGTTCGGGTCTGGCCTTGTTGTTCTAATTTGTGAGAACAGAGTTTCGTGGTGTTCTGTGGGTTGATTTAGATTGTATCGGACTAGTGTTTCTTTCAAGTTATTTCGGATCTTGCATCGGTGTCCTATTTCGATCTCGATTTTGATCGCGAAGATCTTGGCGTCTCTCTGGCGTAATAATCAATCAAATTCTGCGAAAATACGATATAAATAGCTGCATAAAAAAAAATAGAAATAAAGGGAACATAGGTAAAACTGTTTTTAATCTCAACGTGTTCGACGAATGTGAATTTAAAAGATATGCGAGATTATGTTCTCGACTGTCGCTCAAACTTGATGTAATGACGGCAAAGTATCCATCTTTTTCGAATTAACAGTATAGCGACTTTTGAGTAATCGGAAGACTAACAACATGTAAAAATGTTACGTGACAAAACGCCTACCAGCGAGCAAAACAGTGGTGGCTTTTGTATTATCAGTGACGAAGGTAACGAACGCAACATAATTTTCTAATTATAGAAAATACTGAAATAAGATATTGAGGATCGTTCCCCTGCGAGGTGTGTGTCTCGCGTGGGGAAACGCAGCTCTAAAATCAACGTTGTCGGAATTTTACGAGATTCTAAACCTCTGACTGCTCCTTTTCACTCTAACGCTGACGCTAACTCCGATTATGTCTATTCCCTAGTTCCCATACAGTTGGCAGCTATATTTTTCACACAAAGACACGAAATGGATATTCATTTAAGGCATTTTTTGTTCATAATGAGCCCTATTTGCATAGGAGCGTAACACCTCGAGCGCAAATGAGTAATCTGTTTTCATTTAGATCCTAAGGATATACCGTGAATATATCGCGTAGCTATTTCTACGTCACGGGTTGCCTCTATTTTCCTTGCATCACCGTAATAGCATAACTGAAATGACAATCCAGGGGAAATCTCCTTTCTCAAGGGAAAAATTCGTATAAACTCGGCTGAACCGATGGTATGCTTATTAATGTTGCGAACATTTCACTTCAGTCTAATCAGAATGCCCTTACGCGGAGTGACAATTTCCATAATATTATAAGACGATATATTACATATTATCTGAAATATAATTTATATATTATATGAATTTATAGTATACAGTATATGAAAGTCTCATCTGCCCTCGACAAATTTCGCGCGCCGTACGAAGTTATAGGCAACTAAGTTGCAAACTAAGTGGCAAACCAATACATTGTATTTTCGTCATTTCTGTTTCGACATATCAAAAGGTACGCAAGTGTGTAAATTCACAAAGGATATTACCTAACAAACACGAAGATGGTACCCCGCTGGGGGTAGCCACCCACATGATAATCTAACAGCTAAAAAATTGTACCTAATGTCCAAATTGGAGAAATTGTGAATTTGAAATATTAAATAAAAAAAAAAGTGTGTAAATAAAATATACCGACCGATCAATAAAATATTTTTTAACAAAATTCGGTTGTCACGCTACGTAAATTATGTCCATCCTACAGGTAATTTTTATTACCGTTATAGCTAACCCGGTTATGGCCATTTTTCCATGAAGCAACGCGTCAGAGAGAACTCGAACGACGACAACGACGAGTAAACGCGGCATTCGCGAAATTAATTGGCGTACCGGCATTATCTTCGGACGAACGTTCGCTGACTACCACTATCTATCTTCTCTGGTAACGATGCGAATCTTATTAGAGGTGTTGGCGTTCGCCCGGCAAATTGAACTGGATTGCGTAAATTAAAGCGCTTTGCGATGGCCAAAAAAGGAGGGATGGTAGGCATTTTCAATTTCGCGACACGTCGAACCACGTCGCTTTTATTCAATAACTCACGGACCATTTCCGTATAGCCGGTTCAACGCGTAATAAATCATTTTATATCGTGCGTAGTTATCATATAGAGCGGTTCATCAAAATCGAATTTCCGTTCTCGCGGTTAACCCCTTAGCGGCGGGATAAAAGTGTTCAAATATTCGTTTGATTAATTAATCTATTTACAACGTGTGATTGCTACGTTGAAACTGTATATACAATTTTTATTGTCATTGATAAGTACGATATATGAGATAGGTTTATTCAGAAAAATTTATATGAAGATTTGAGTAAAGGAAATTCCTGTATATCCCATGACAATTTGAGGAAGGAAACGCTTTTATAATTTTGAGAGCAGACAATTTTCAGAACAATTTTAGCATCGTAATTGATACGTAAATCTAATATAAAACAGAATGAGACGCTGGCTAGGAAAAAAATATTTTTAAAATATCATCAATGATCCAAAGTAGGAAATCGGTTTCTCAGATTGGACCACAGATCCTAAATTGAGAAAAAAGAAAATAGAAATAAAAAAGATAAAAAATGTAGGTGATCCCACAGATCTCTTTTTTTCTATTTCTAGAAAAATCTGCGACACGTCCAAATATTTTGCACAACCCTGAACACTTTTGTTCTCATCGTCGACTCTACGTTTCAGCGTAAATTTTGATACATCATATCTCCTGGATATTTCATTCGAATCTGTCACACCATTTTTATCTATCGTTACTGCAGATCTTCCATACTATTTTCAATAATTTCGACCGGTCCAACTTATGAACCATCAGGTGGATTGATCTAAGAAACTCGCTCGATTCCAACGTTCACGTGTACCAAACAAAAATTATTACAAGTATCAGGTAACACACGCAAGATACGACCCTTTTTAACAGATTATACCCACACGAATTCGAAATTTTCCTACCAATAGAAAATCACGCTTGATGATCACCGCGTCATCGGTTATTGATCGTTCTACAGCGTTTCCTTTCAACGCTGCTACTAAGCAACAAGGAGGCTATAACTGCAAGTTAAGAAACGTAGCCTAAGGCAATTTATACGCCGATGAAGATCATAGCTCGATTATTTAGGATCCGATGCAAGTTAGGCAACTTTCCTGACATTTATTTATTGGTTTTGCATTTTATTGGCAATAAAACAGAAAATGAACGCTCGCAATTTGCACCTTGTGCTTCCTTATAATCGAAACAAGAAATATCCCATAGTAAACGCATTTTACTGCACACCACGAACAAACATCGCGTGTACGTATGTCCTTCGCCAGGAACGCGGAGTATTCAATTCAGGGAACAACCAACAAATCCTTCACATGTCTCGTCTCTCTCTCTCTCTCTCTCTTTCTCTGAAATGGTGCCTGGTAGTAACAGGGTTCATTCTGTTTTTACGAGACAGCTTGTTCACGAGTTGCTCATCCGGGTGTGAGTTTGCCCATTTTCCAACGAAACCGCGTTACAAGGCAAGAAGCTTGATCGCGAGAACCGTGTGCGGTAGTGATGCGAAAACCGGGAATTGTAATAATTTATCAGCGCCAGCATTCGAGACAGTGACGCGAGTGGCTTGGTACTCGTTAAACTATTCGTTCTACGGGAGCAAGTTTTCAGAGGCAACGAGAAGATGAAGAGGAACAACAAGGGACCGGGTACATATCTAGAAACCAGTTTGAATAATTCAACAAGGCGCGCTCGAGCAGATGCAAAATGAATAACGAGCTTAATAACTGCATGTCTACTGCAATTGGCTTTTGTCTGTATCGAGGGAATAGTCTCGATGCCAACTATGGCAAGCTATCTACAGCTTCTCGTAGATTCTACTCTTCGAACATCGTTTTTCCAACTTTATTATCCTTTATGCTTGTCCGATATATTTAACAATAATTTTATATGCTTCTTCCAATTCGTTACACCACTTTACTACAATGTAAATTAGTTGCCTTTCGTTCGTTATACAACTACCACTTTATGCTGTTGTATAGTACGTTATATTACATAGACACGTCACTGAAATGAAAAGATGTAAAGTATCAATTATTACAAGTGACACACTAGTGGCAACTGCATATGCAAAGTGAGTCGATAAGAAATATCATCCAGAAGTATCTTAAATTGTAGGTTTTATGGAGAAACGTCCTGGACGAATTATATTGCGTTTGAAGGGACTCGCCCGATGGATTTTCTGTTATCCTCTATTTTCTGTGATATCAACGTGCCATCTTGAGTATTCTTTTTTCTTTTAATTGCACTTTGCATTTTCTATGACACTAGTCAACCCGATAGGACATTCTCTACAAACAAGTATTTATATCGGAAAACTATTGCGGTTTGGCAGATGTTGCAACCTTGGTTTGTCAAATTTCACGTACGAAGAAGGAAGACGACGTATAGAAAAATGTAAATTTGACAAACTATGGTTAAAATATCTGGCAAGCTACGATGATGCTTTTTCAGCATAAATTGGTTAATACTGTTTTGCAGTCGTAAGTCGAACGTCATAGAAGGTATACTGCGGCATTTAAGAAAGCTCAAGATCAGTTTTATATCCGAGAGAATGCAAGATATCGGAGAATAAAATTGCGTCCATCCGATAACTCGCCTGAAACGCGGCACAATTCATTCAAAACGTTTTTCGAGAAAACCAATAGGTAAGGTGTTATTTTAGATAGTGCCGTTTATTGACTCACTCTGTATAAACGCACGGCAACCTGTTTAAATTGCAAACAAAAATTTCCATAAATTAATTCCGGCTAATGGAGCCAGTAATTTCCACGTGCCGCCGTCACGCCGTAATTCTAACGTTTCATCGTGTTCAACAGTTTGTCACGAAGCATCGTAAACCGAGCCCGCAATGCACAAATGACAGTCGGCGCCGAGTTATCAGATGCAACGTCGTTAATGTGTCAAGAAGGAAAACGACCGCAGGATCCTGAAGGCGTAAACTTTATACCGATACGATACGTGAAACGCGTGACTTCTGAACCGAGCGCGCGTTATATTATTTCGCGGTGGGAATTTTCACGTCTCGACCGATCGGACGTGTTGCGAAGAAAAATGTCATCTCTGAGAGCACGAGAAATCTCGTGATATTAAATTTAACCGCGAGATATTTCGTTAATTTTCGAACTTCCCTATACTCGGATCTTCCTTTGTAAATTCGTCGCAAACGAAACTTCGTTTAGCTTGCAAGTAAATTCGTCGCCAGACACTTAACGGTCTGACTTTTTGCTTGAAAAAATACACGAAACGATTGCTTTGTGACTAGCCGAGTATGAATTATCAAATTATTGCTGACTCGAGGAAATTTATTTCTCGTACGTAAGACGAAACAGAAGACTGACATTAAACGGATTGTGAAAGCCAAGAGCTTTCATCGAATTGTTGGAGCGAAAACCGAAAGTGTCAGAAGAGAGCGTACGGTATAGGTTCTGCTTCTTCGTGGAAGAAACGATAGACCGTGTTTGTAAGAGACCACCTTTGCACAATTATAAATAACGAGTATAAAAGAAAGAAAATGTCTTTGTCCTTGCGCGATGAAAGATCTGACTTTGATATGGCTATGTACGTCGTAGCTATCTTCTAATTAAATATCTTTGGAAATTGTACGTATCTTCTTCTAGATATTCGTCCAACAATTTTAATTTTTATTACAAAAGATAAGTTTAAATAGGGCTCGTAGTAATTTAATACAAAGCGACAAAGATGCAACGCTAACGAAACGAGAAAAATAATACCAAAAAACGAAGAAATGGTAGTGGAATAATAATAAGAAACAAAAATACGATGAAAGTAAAAAAGAAAAAAAGAAAATAGCAAACAGGTATAAAATATTAAAATGAAAGAATATACAATGGCAGTAAAAGATAATATTGACGAAATTATGACGATAAATCAAGATAATTTGCAAGAGTTATTTCCTTGCTGAGATAATTTTTTTACCAAGCTCCATCGATCTCCGGTAAAAGCCTGACATCCCGTTAATTAAATCACACTAACGACAATATTACGCTTCAGGGCAAACACGAAAATTTCCCTAGATTACCAGTCTCTTCATCTTCGACTAATTAGACCCCTCAAATGAGATTGATCAAGAAGACAGCCAATTTTTCCGCCGAACGTATTTTACTATGTAAACCATCGACTCGTAACGAGACCATGATTTTCCTTCGTTTTTCGTCAAGGGACAGTAACGGTACCAAAGAAAATTAACAAGTTTGAGATGGTAAAAATGTAATAACGATGTAATGAATATTGGTCATTATGGAATTATGGAATGAAAAACGGCTGCAAAAAGTATTGACACGTCATTGTATTTGCTATACCGTTTAAATATCAATCGACTAGATACAAATACTGGTATGTTGAATTTTATCTAAATTTGTAGTAGTTTTGCGCGACTGTGAAAATTTTCGAGAATAAAAAATGGCTTGCTGATAAGATTAAAAAGAAAATTTCGTTAGAGAATAAGGCTATGTGCCAATACTTTTTCATAACCACAGTATATCAAGTTGAGAAGCTTTTTTGCGAGAAAGGATTTCTCGTACAAGTTAAATTCCGTAATGTATAGATTTTTCTTCTCCTTCTCTTTCGTCCAATTAACTAACTAATTTGAATTAACTTCGCATTAACGATGATAAAAATAGTAATAGATAGTTCAAATAAGTCATAGGCATATAAAGAGCTGAAAAAAATAGACTTACGTGGAAGACTTACGAAAACTGCTTACACCGGTCACTTACCTAAAACAGAGACAAATTAATGCTATGAAAAATACGTGAAAAACTCGTTCACGCACGAAATTGACAGATTAAAAATATAAATTTAAGAGTAAACAGAATTGTTAAAAAATAATTCTGCCAACGATTTTTCGTGTTAATTGTACCTTGTACGTACTATGATATATTTTTCAGGATACGCAATTAAATTAATGCATTTTGTCGCTTCTTCCCTCTATTTGTTGCAATTTTTGTTTCAAACTGTCTTTTTTCAATTTTCCATTTGCATGCTTTGCCTGTGTTGGCGTTACACGTATATCGTGAAAGTACGTGACGACTCGGATCCGTGATAAATGCAATGAACGTGTTAGAAGAACCCACAAAAATATCCGAAAAATTCCGAATGGAAAAAGAAAAGAGAAAATTCCAAACAAATCGATTTTTTCCATTGCCTATTGCGCAACTATGCATCCACGTAGAGCGAAACAACGTTTATTTCGACCACTAGAACAGCATAAATGGTTATTTCGAAAATTGAATTCCCTGTAGCTGAAGCAAATAATTATTCATAAATTTTTGTTTCGTAAAGAGAATCGTCCCCTAGTTGAGATTTTGCTTTTCGAAATGCCATCGTCTTTCGATTTTCTACTTGCACGAGCATTTCCCTTCTCGACCATTCCGTGAAATTCTCTCTCTCTCTTTCTCTCTGAATCCCACATTTCGATGAATTTTTATTCAAGTCAATCAACAAATGGATCAGTAGAGTGCATCGTTTCGAAGAAGAAAAAACAATTGTTATAGAAAATCCTATCTTTTTCACTTCGAATTATCGAATAGTATACTAACAGACTGAGCATTTCTACGCATTCGTGGGAAATTTAAAGGCGCAAAAATGCACGCGGTGCATATAAAATGTGAAAATATGTAAAACATCGAAAACCATAAAGTGCCTGCTCTTTAAAAATATTTAATAAATAAAACGAATTTCTTCTCAAGTTGCATTTCTTTGGCAGCTTCCTTTTCTATCAGAATATTAATCTGTATAAATATCCACGGCATATGTGCTTATTACAGTACAATCTTGCGTAAATCGAGCATGAAAGAGGTAAATAGAAAAAGGAAAAGGAAGACAGCAAAGCAACGTACAGGACTCACGCTCCGATCAATTGTACATTGATTGCAAATAGCGAGACATAACGATGCAACAGCCTGCAGCTGTCCTCTCTGTAGTCGCGAATCGATACCGCATAATCGCAAATAGAGAAATGCAAATCACGTTTCACTTGCAAATTCCTGGGCTCTTTATCCGCGCTTAACTTCGCGAAAATGGTAGCCGTTCATCGACCCAAAAACGATTATTGTTTACCGGCGCTCGATCTGTCGCAAGAACCTCGTCCGATAATCAACTTTGGAACGCCATTAAACAATTACCAGGAGCTCGAGCGAATCCGTAGCCTTCGCTTTATTTCCTGGTCGATACAATGCAAAATGTCCACGAATCGTGTTCGCCAGCTTCCGAACTTGGTCTCTGTTTTTGCAATTAACTGCTCCATCGAAATCTCCATTTTTTCGGTCCTGTGATCGAAGATATCGGAACGATATTGTCTCGGACCGACTATACCTCGGACTACGGCATGGAACATTCGCGTTGTTAATAATAATATTGACGACAACAACGAATATTACGTTTATATCGTTTCTCGATGTGTAAATGGAATTAATCAAATACTCGCGTCATCCGACGTGTCTTTTTCCTGTTTTTTTTTTTTTTCTGACAAAAATGGAATGTTCCGTCTGGTGCATTTAATTAATTGTCACGTTAATTACATTTGCTACACGTACGGGTATTTCAAACAATTATGCAAACAGTTACAAGATAATGACTACATTTTTTAGATTCGATTCACGAGGACGAGGACAGCGCGAAGAGAATTCATTTTCTCAAATATTAATCAGGACGATTGAATTAAACGAAACGGTGTATGGCTTGAACAGGTTGTACAAGAGTCGAGCGTAAACACGAATAGCAAACAAATCGAAGTGTAGACAAAGGTATGAATATGCAGGTAAAATGGTAACGATTCGTCTTTTTGTACATTCTGCGATTTACGAATAGAGTAATCCTATATTTCCTATAATCCATCGAAACGTTTTGCTTTGAGTGTCAATATTTTACACGGCACGGCAGAAGATAAAACAAATGAAGTAAAAATATTAGAAATGTGACTCGTAAAAGAAATTAAGAGACTACGAGTTTATTTATGCAGTTTCGCATCTCTACGAATAGTACACGGTAATTTGTTTTGTCCGCTCAAAATTGCAACAAGTATTCCATTTCCGATATTTCGTGTAACTTTGTATGTTTTATATGCGTTCTGTGGATTTTTGTGATTTATTGGCTTTATCAAAAATTCTTAAAAATTCGCAGTCAAGTAATTAACGAATATTGGCGCGTGGAACGTCAAAGGAACGAGATAAACGAGTTTGCAAGAGCGCAAAAAGACACTGCATCGTCCATAATTCAAATAATCCAAACGATTCAGAATTTTATTACACGGAAGGCAAACGTACGTTTGCACAATGTAAATAGCGCGCAAAGAGAAAGAATGTCTATGCAAAAAGAAGCGTGTTTCTTTCCACGTGCAAGGAAACTTTTTCCGTAAATATCGTAGAATATAAAGAGCACGAGAGTAAAAAAAAAAGGGAGAAACGTTTTGCTATTAAATTCCTGTAAAAATTCGCTATTGTTGCAAACACGACTATTCGCTTTCCCGTGCGTTTCTTTTTTCTACTTCGCGGAACAACGAAGCAACGTGAAACGGAAATTAATCAAAACTGGAATGAATATTACAAAGCGAATTTAGAGAAATATGTTTCGCTAGATAATATTGTAAAATAATATCCTCTGGATACATGTATAAATTACATCTGCATCGTAGCAGTAATTACGCGCGATATTTAATACACGGCAGTATGAAGCATTCGTAATTACACTTGATATTTTAATATCTCTCGTGGATACGTTTCTTATACGTTCGGTATACGGGTATGATAGTGGAAAATAATACGTAAACTTCGTTCTTCCGAGTGTAAGTTAAATAATCGCGTCAATGGAAAATAAATTGTTCATATTTCGTACGCTTTCGCGTTATTTCGTATCAGTGGAAGCAGAAATTTCCCATTAGATCGTAATCCGTGCGTTGGAAAGAACAAACATCGTGGAGGAACGAGGAAAAAGAAAAATATGGACGAAATGTAGCAGCGGGATAGAAGGAGAAGAAGAATATAATCAAAATTCTGTTATTCAACGAAAGGATTGAAGCGCGAAATTTCGACGGAAAAAGATCTTTTTTGTCATCTAATCCTTACAATTTCTCTTCTCGTAGTATTTTTCTTCCTTTTACGTAGACTTTGTTACAGTTTCTGGATGGAAGGAAGATTAAAAAATGGCACGGCTTACGGGCACAATAACTAAAGAACGGAATGTCTTAAGCCGCGGACTGCAAAATAAAGTTTCATTATCCCGTGGATTAGTCTTATGAACGTACGTCTGGATATACTTTTAACTGCCACTTTTGCCCAATATTTGACACGAATTAAGGGGAGAAAGAAAGCTTGCATTCTGTTGCAACTTTTATCTTTGTTGCAGTTTCTATCCTTGTTGTCCAATTAATTTTTAATCCTTCGTAAATTGCGAATTTTTAGTCTTGAATTATGTCATTCATATTTCACGATCTGTTGTTTACATTCTAAATACCTCAAGACTCTGTACAAATGATATTGCAACGATGATCGGCACAAACCGGATTTCTCAATGAATCTGTAAAATATGTATCTTTTTATTTCATACTTTTATAAAATATAACTCTTTCATTCTAAAATTCAAGGTATATCGCCTGCGATAAATTTTGAGAATATTCCAAATTATAAATTATCGAGTGGAAAAGAAACTTAAAAAAGATGAAAAAACCACGAAATGAAAGAGAATGACAGAAGAATGAATGGACTGGGAAAAATATGAAACTCTAAAACCTGAATGTCTATAAGTAGAAAGCGAATTCTACTTATTCCAGTTATCACTATACGAATTTCATATTTTCATGAACATTTAACTAGCTAAAGAAGTACTCGAGAATTTGAATGGCGATGTACCAACAAAGGTTACTTTAAAAACGCTAATTTAAATTTCATATCTTCTCTGATAAACGATAAGCAAAACAAAAAACGTCAGGTAAGCAGAACGTTTTAATCTGGTTATATATTACAGTTCGTATCCTCGGTTTCAACAGGAGGCCCGTTTTTCAAGCAAGCAACGGCTATGATTTATTGCGCGTAGAAGCCAATAACAGTGACTAAACGTAAAATGAGTCAGACCAGGAACACATTTGAATTCGATATGGTTTGAATACGATTAAATCGCGAGTGGAACGCAAATGAACACTTGCTCGTCCTCGATGGGCTTTTGATATACAGCCAATTTGATCTAGTTCCACTTCCACAACGATTCAATGATAATCAAAATAATTCAAACTTCAATTATTCTGCAGCGTCTATAGCGTACAGCCTGGCTATGTTTCCCCAAGATATTCAAATAATTTTGCGATATCGAATTACGTCGAATAACGATACGACAAACATAGCAGTAAATCGCGTTCAACGTAAAATGGTTTGTAAAGTGATACGTTAATTACGACGTGCGAAAAGAATTCATAATAATCGACGGAGACGTTCAAAGTTATTAAAACTTGCACTAACAAGCGTTACCAGAAGAATTCAAATATTTCCAGACGAACCACCGCGATAGATCAACGCGTTCGCTGCTATAAGTTGAATCTTCACAACAGTTTCAACGCTACCGACACAGACGTTACCTTTTTGTTACTTTTCTACAACACGGACGTAAAACATTTTTATGGTAGCTGATCGAACACTCTCGTGAACGCCGCTGTAATTCCAACCAGCAGAGAATTCTTTTTCCACCGTGTGCGAAAACGTCGAATGAAATCCGTTGGAACGCGATGATTAATGTTCCAGACGGGAAACGTCGTCGCGAACGAAATTACGCTACAGAGCGGCCCGATTAATCGAGCATCGGCTGTCGTCCCGAATTTGTCAGGCCGAGGATCGATCATTATTTAGAGCCCGAGAGCTCGATCGGAATGAACGTTCGGCGAGAAGTTGGCCACCGGGTCGGGGATAACTTGCCCGACTAATTGTAAGACGCGATTATTTGGTCGACGATACGAGCCTCGGGCCCTTTTACTGCGACTCCAGCAACCGATGGTAATTAAGAGGCAATTTGTAATTATCCTGGATTGAAGGAGATCGGCGGAAATCGACCGAGAGAATTGCGCTCCAACAGTTTCTACCTCGTCATCTCTATGCTAACGACGCTCGTTTAGAGAAGCGATCAGAGCAAAAATCGTTCGTTCATTTTCGATTCTTTCAATTTTCCAATTTGCAAAAATCACAGGATTATGTCGTTTTAAAGGGCAACGTTGATATCGTTCCAGCGACAGTCAGAGAAGAAGGAAACTATCAATGAACAGATGTCTTCCGTTCCTCGTTCTTCCAAGACACGACAGATTTTTTATTCACGTAAGCAAATATTTGCGATATCTGTGCAGGGACGACGAAAATTTCAAACGTAAAACGGCAAACGGCGTATCTGTAATCCGTTCGAAGGTCAGTTTATTCGTAGAAACACATGCGACAGACGCCACTCGATCGAAACTCACTTTGATTTTATCCGCGGAATTTTAATGAAAGCGAAACAGCACGCCGAGACCGAAGAAACTGGGACACCTGTGTGATTTCGTATGTTTCCACGTTTCTCATTAACGCCGCGAAACCGGCGGTTTTCTTCTGTAAATAGTCGTATACAAATTTTAATAGAGGCTCTTAAACGAAGACTACTAAAACACGGCTACGAAATATCGATGGCCATTTCGACACGTGTCTTTCAAATTAGTACAGCGAGAGGAAACTTTTCTTGTTCTTATCCTTCTGGTATACGTATATCATAGTCGTTGGCTATCGTTTAAAATGATATACAAAAATGATATAAATGGCAGGGTTAGGTTCAAAACGTGTCATCGCATTCGCATTCTTCGCGATGTCATATGGTTGATATATCGTAAATTCGAGTTATTACGATCAATTTGAAAGATCGAAGTATCGTCCAACTTCTCCGAAGTTTTAAAATTATCGAACATCTCTGTCGTTTGTAAAAAAAAAAAAAAAAAAGAAAAAAGAAAAAAGAAGAATCGTCACGTTTGAAACGTAATCTGCGAAATAGGTCTACCACAGAGAATATTAAAGCAATTTTTGATTCAATAGATGAAATATAAATTTTCAGAATACAATTAATCAAACTGGCGAACGAGGATTTTTAATTATACGCTCGCTACCGCAGGTACATTGTTTCCTTTTTCACCGCTGTATGCGCGAGGAATTAAATGGTACCTGTATAGGAAATTTCTTCTTATTTAATCGAACGTTAAGCGCGGCAATCGTATCGTAGAATGGAAATCGAAGGAAAATTAGCCACACTTGATAAACAATTTTATTAATTCCACGTTCATGTTCGTCCAATTTTATATATCGTTTCTCGATTCAATTACGTCAACCACCTTATGCATTACGTTTTAATTTTTCAAGCTTACGGTCAGCAACCAATTTTAGCATTACAACGGGCCAACGTACACGAAACTATTAAACAAATCTCAACTCCGTAACGAAGGCTATTTTCCAATTCATAATTACCAACCTTTGCTTCGCGATATTACCATTATTTATCCGCTCTGAGAACAAAGAAACAAAAAATGCAAGCCAATAATTAAACGTCAGAAGCATACAGACCGGCAGAGCACGTCCTGTGTACATAAAACCGCGTTATAATTTCTCAAATTGTTCAAAAATCATCGCAACATTTTCCTAGTTGTCTGTAAACTAGCGCAAGTATTCTGGAACAGGTTTCCGGTGGACAAGGCCGTCTTAGAAACGGCGTCGATCGATTTCCTTTCACGGAAATCTGTTTGCGCGTAAAGAATTAATCCCGTGGCTTCTAGTTTCTCGTTAATCCACGCGAACAAAGGAGCCGAGTTTCTTCCAGCATAACCATTTTTCTTTTTACGTTTGCCCGCGGAAATCGCGGCAACTGTTATCGAACTACGAGACGAAGCTGCCGGATCGGTTGACCAACTCTGAAAGGTAAATCAGCAAATGAACGAAGTTATACGCGGAAAGGAAATGAAATGAAATCTCGTTCGAGCAAGTTACTCCCACGAGCTCTGCCCACCTACGAAAATATCTCAAAGCTTATAATCGGCGTTGCAATTGTACGAATTTAACGAGACGAAACGCTATCGTGAAGATAAAATAAAATAATCTACGTATTGTACGAAGTGTAATCGCATTGATCACAGGTGCGCGAGACAATTTCTCCATGAAGGACATGTTAGATGGCGAACAAAAATTCCGCTCGAAATGGAAAATAATATTTGCCTGGCAGATCTAGCCACCGGTAGAATTTTCAAGTATCTGCGACGTACCGGGGAAACAATAGCGACTCCACTCGACGTCCGGTTATTTTCCTTCGAGCTAGCGGCGGATGTCAGTAGCAGCTTTCCGGCAGTGTCATCTCGAGAGGGCCGGCATTAACGCGATGAGAACGAAATATTTATTTGCACCAACTTGCCGCTGTTGGAATCCGCGGTAGCAACCGCGATCGACGAATTGCTGGCTCGGCGAAAGAATCGTGTAAAATACCGCGGACGGTAAAATAATTCCAGGAAAACTGAGAAAAAGAACGGAGCGACTGAATTCGAAATTGAAATCCTACGTTTGACGAAACGTAGAACGTAGACAATGTAAAATTGTCTAATCTCCGTCGACTCGATAGTTTTCTTACTAAAATCTGAACGATAACGTCTTGGTATCAACTATAATTTAATTTCAAGAAATATTTGTAATACGTGTATCTCATTAAAAATATGTACATCCGATAGAATTATCTCGGTTAATCCTTTTTGGTGTAATTCTTATTGAATATAGAAATAAGTCGTTGCCGATTTCTTGGTGTTTATATTCGTCGGGAAGAATTTATTTCTACGCCTGTAGAATTGAATTTCAACCTTTAGAATTGAAAGAATCAAAGAAATATTTCTAGTTTGTTCTGGCAAAGGATATAGTGCAATTATAGAAATCCGTGTAATTCAAGCGGCGTAAATGAAGCCACATGGACGACGAGAGGAACGTTGCATTCGTAGAAACGAAGGAATATAATTGGCGGGAAAATCGATAGAGCGGGAACGCACATATGCCATTAATGCAAATTTATGTCGGTCTGTTTTCCATTTCTCTGTTCAGCTGTTCGTAACCTTCTCGGAATAAATTAAAATTAAGCTAATCATTCATAGCGGAATAATTAATTATTCTAGTCCAAATGTCCTTTGTCATAGCAGTCTATGTATATAAATATACAAAAAACGGAGATTAAAACGGGCAAGTCGAAATTGAGAAATTTTGAAATTTCGATTATATTCTTATGCGTCGTGACAAAAAGAAAAAAAGGGAAAAACAAAGAAGAAGAGGAGAGAAACGAGGACAAAAATTGTAATATTACTCCAGCTTTCATATTTGTCAATTTTTATGCGAAACGCAAGAGCCGGCCAAACTGCTGTCCTCGGTATAGCATTACGTGGAATTACGAATTAATGAAATCTCTCAACGGTAACTATTTCGCGGATAAAAATTTCGTAAGCAGCTTTCTACGGTTTTTTTCATTATGGTATAGTTACCAACGAGCCATTCTGTTATGACTTCATTATGAAACTAGATTTTTAACATCAACTTAATAGAAACTACCTGTTTTATTAATAGCATCTGCCATCTCGTTCCACTTTGTCTAATTTTTAATTATACAGAGTGCTGTATGACTGTACGTGTACCACCTTAACAAAAAAGTGAATACATCGTAGTAAAATTAATTCGTAAGACAACGTATAAAATAATAAAGAACAAGGTGAACCGAATTAATACAGTGTGCCCGTATTTCGGCAATCTTTTAACATCCGTATCTTGTGAAACCCAAATGGCCAATAAAAAATTTCTACTCTACACGTCTTCCGTTCATCTTTACAAGAAATCATTCTAAACGCTATGTATCTCTAACTATAGATTCGTATAAATACTGAAACTAGTTCTCCTCGAACTGGTATTTTGCATCTCAGATAAGTAAATGATTTGTTTCTATCGTGTATATTATATTATCTAGTGTATTAAGCGTAATTATCATCCTCAGTTTACGTAATTTAATTAAAACGTTTCCACGTAACTGTCGTCCGGTACCGAGTAATCAGCGGTTTACCAGTAGATAATTAATATCTTACGCCATATATCGAAACCTAAAAACTACTTTGCGTAATTTTAGAAAAATTGTTTATATCGTAAACTGTCGAACCGTAATTATAGAAAAGCTAAAATTATATCAATAAAAGGAGAAATATTGAAATTTATTGGTATAAGATCTGTTATAAAGAACTGTCAAGAGATTCGTTGCCGGCCAACTCGATCGAATCATTTTTACATCTGACAACTATTTTCGTTGCATGGCCGAGAGAAAAGAAAGCGTATGCGGTCATTTTTAAAACTCGTTCTCACTCGAGCTCTACTCGTGAATTTAACGATTACATGGATAAACGATGCTAGGTACGAAATCCACGTCGTGAAACCACAAATTGGACAAGACAACGTGATAACGAGGTAAACGATAGTTTCGTTATCGATAGGAACGGCTACGTGGCGGCGTTTCATACGTTCACACGTGCTCGTGATAAGGAAATTTAGAACGGATGACCGCGATCCCATGCACGATAACTTAATGAACTTCGATCCATCCTGACCTATCCGTTTCAATGCCTGTTCACCTTAACGAACCTTAAACGACCAATTTTACGGCTTCAATAAGCCGACTATGTATCAAGAGATTTAATAAATGCACGGGTTAATAGTTGATATCTTTTGTTTTCTAAAAGCGAACGGCATGGAATGTATTTGAAAATTGTCGAAACGTGTGTGGTATTATTTTTAATTGGAATATACGTAAGTTGGAAATTACTCGATCGATTCGACATTTATATTCGATCGCGCAACTTGTTTAACTTATTTAAGAAGAGAAAACGAAGAAATTTTTATTACGATTGCGTTATTACAAAATTTATAGCGAGAAAATGTAGGTCGAACTTGTACGGAAAATTGTACGCGCCCTAAAGAATATAAATGAGTGTTGCTCGAAAGGATGATGCCTTTTCTCGTTTCTCTCCCTTTGCACCTATTATATAGCTTTTCTACCTCGTCGTCACCCACTTCTCTTTTCGCCTGTTTTCCTTTCTTCTTCTTGTTCCTTTGTTGCCCGTCTTTACCCTTTACACTGCACCAATCTCTCTCTTTCTCTCTCTCTCTCTCTCTGCTTCTCGCGCTATTTACGTCTTCTGTCTACTAGATATAGTACTATAACGATATTTCTTAATAATCAGGTCAAATGATATTGCAAAGGAAACCGAGGTATTTTCGTACGAAAAAACGACGTTCGATAAAATTGATCATCGGTATGTCGACTCTACCGTGCGTTCTATTTAGAAAGAAGCAGAAAAACAAGATATTAGGTTGTCCGAAAAGTGTCTTTCTTTTACAGATACGTCTTTTACAACGACGCATCTTTATACAAACATGAAACATAATCTGTCGAACGTCGTGATGCTCATTTTGATAGGACAAAATGGGTCATACGTTATGTATTAAAATAATATATAAAAATATTGTGCAGCAATTATTTCCTTATAAAACGAAAGAAACTATTCGGACGACCTAAGACGATATTCTTGCACCTTTGATCGGTAACGTTCTAAAATAGTACGGTGAATCAACAATACGATGGAGCTGTTCGATCTTAGCTGCGGGTGACTTGAAAAACCACGAATCGAATATACGTCAGGGTGCACCGGATAACAGTGGCTTGAAATTCATGTATGATATTCAGTGCAACGGTGTTATTGGCAACATTTGAATATCGGTCGGTCGGCCGCGAGTCTCCATAGGAATAAACTCGAATATCCAGGGAAACAGGAGATTTTTCTACGCGGTGTCTGCTGATCTGCATAATAAAAGTGACGCACCTGTGCCGTGCAGGTTGCGCGAACAGGTGCAATCCTCCGGAACCAAGAAGCGAGACTGACGTTTGGCTATAGCGTTCAAGCACATGGAAGAAAATATTGCGAAATAATAAAGTGTTTTAGAGTTCTTAGTTTCAAGTTTTACGAGATCCTCTTAAAAAATTTCTTCTTTGAAGAATCGAATCGGGCAATTTCATTTCCTACTAAATCTCCACTCAGATTCCATTTCTTCCTTTTTCTTTTCTTTTTTTTTTTTTTTTAATAATTCGTTTTAGAAAATGTTGAAGTGGTCACCACTTCCAAGAAAACTCTACATCTGGTCTTTTTAGTTTTCTCAAGCACTGAAGCCATCGACAGCGTATAGACGAAAGACTAGGACGAAGGCAGATCATAAACGGTAGACAGGCGACGTTGGCTTTGGGGTTTTCAGTTATAGAGTAACATTGCTAGCGTGAGGATCTGGACCAGAGTAATTATTATTTCCTACTTGTACTTACACTTTTGTATTTAAAATATATTTTCTACCTCACAATTTATCCACGCGCTTCTCTCTCTTTATACATCTAATAACCTCAACAGAAAAGTACAAGTTCGCAGTCTGGCCACAATTCAATGAAATGTTTACGATCTATTTATGCGCGTGAAAAATGAACAATTTATACGAGAAGAAAATATTAGAGAAACGATATTATCGTAAAATTTTTAGAGTAAACGATGCGTAGTTGTCGTTATTGGCTGGCTGTTTTGCACGGATGAACCCATATGTTCAGCTGGTTATCGCGTGTCTAATTGGGATGACATTATCTGACTACCTGATATACCTATGCTATGTGCACTGTGCATGCTTCAGCTTTTGATTAGTATACTCAGCAGCGTATTATCGGTATCTACACTACTTAACCCGTCCATTGTTGCACGACGCTCTTTATTCTACGAAAAAATTATCTGTACCATAAACCAGTTCTTTTCAATTTTCTCTTTCACGCATCGCGACGATGAAAGATCTACTTTAAGGGACAAAACTGACTTTTATAATCTACTTTATATTTCTATAATTATCTCTGTTTAAAAAAGAAAGAGCAGAGATGTAGGATTAACAAAAGCCTATATTTGTTAGTATATTTTTGTTTAATATAAAGAGAGTATTACGAAAGTATAAAATTATACAACCTGGATATTTGAAATGAGAAAAGGTATCCGTTGCTGGGAAATATTATGTTCGAATAATAGACATTAGGGTATCCGGATAATGGGTGTTCGGATAAAATGGGCTTCACTGTACTGAAATTTTCATTGTAGTCTGCTTTCTGCGCTACTAACGTGGCTTAACTTTTTAACGTACGATCCAGCAAAAAGGAATTCTTTTCGTATAAATACCATTCGATTTTCTTCGAATCCATAGAGATGCATCGATTTGCATCCATAGAGATATTAAGAAAGAAAAACCAACGTATATGACGTCAGAATGAAAGCTTTCGTATTCGAAATTAAGTAATTAATAATGAAAATTATTTAATCCCTTGTCGTTAAAGCGTCTCTGGCGCGTTATTGTACAACGTGGTATAGGAAACTTGTAATGTGCACCACGTCAAACAGTTAATATACCTCGTCATTGTACAATAAAATGAAGATGACTAAAATTCTCGTTCGAAAACATTATAACAGTTAAATTAGCAAAAGAACAAATACATAGATGAAGAAACGTTCGAATATCGATACGAGTTACCGTCTATACGAGGAATAGAAGAAGCATATTTAAAGGTTATGAATATATGAATTTACTTTTTCATCCCCCACAAGGCTATGGAAAGGATGTGTTCCCATTTAAAGAAACATCGATGACCCGGAAGGAAAATAACCCCGAGGGAAACATACCTCCTACTATCCTAACTGCTCCCCTTCAAATCGCGTAACCTTTCCCTCGGGATTAGTTCCCTACATTCTCACGAAACGGTGTTATTTATTGGCCGGTTTCATTTAACGTATCAAACTTCACGACTCTATTAAACACACATTTATACGACCATAAATACATATCGGGATACCTACTCGTTATATCTGTTAACACTAGAACTACCGCACCAGTTAAATTAACTGGTTTTACAATTTTATCTTAAAATTCCTACTTCGTGTTGTATTTTTTCCCGCAATGGTGTAATGACTTCCGCAGCGATAAATAAAAGAATAATATAATGAATTTTATTTTCTTTTTTATGTAATCAAACTCAAAATAATTTTGTGCTAAAGCTACTTGTACCAATACCAGTAAAAATGACTGATGCTTGTTAAAGTGTAAAAGAGTCCTGCAATCTGTTTATCGAACCCCGATTAACCAGTTTCCTCGTTTTCTACAACTTGCCACGCGTTTTTCAAATTTTTACCGCGTATCATTCGATATGACGATATCGGTTATCAGGAAAATTCCGGATCGATCGCTAGATCGCTAGATGCTAACGCTAGAAATATCACAGCAGTCAAACTGACTGTTTCCACAATTTTATAAACGTGCCAACCCTCGTTTAGGGATCATAGTCCCAGATGGATTAATAACGTTGAGGTTGAGGTTGACTGACTGAAGAACGAGTGGATGAATTTGTAATAGAAAAGTATATTGAAATAATTAAAGGTACAAGTATAAGTATAATGTATAAGTTTATGCTGATTCAGATCCTTACTCTCTTAGTGTTACTAGACAATGGAATGATAGGGAGCACGTTCATATATTTATAGCAAAAGAACATTACCAAAAAAGTTAAGCTCATAAGTTGGGCTAGAGGCTACAGGGAACATAAATAGAAATCTGTGTATTAGTTCCTTTGTTCCTAGACCTTGCAACCCAAAACATAATGTATACTCAATACAATAATATGCACCGCTTCTTATTTAGAATATTTCTGCGTAATAGCAGTCTCTAGGTCACGGATATACACAAATAAAGATGTAGAGTTTTTCTTCAAACAGTTACTTCAACAAAAAATACCAAAAATGTACTACATAACATGGAATTGCTTCCGCAAGAAAGTAATAAATCAATAAATATAAAAATATTCTATTATTACGTATTTTTTAAAGACCAGTGATTTTCACTGGTTTTCGTAGAAATAGCTTCGTGTTAACTATCGGTAGTTCTAGTGTTAAATACTCGGACGCTTACGCATTTACGTGAAATTCGAGGGCGCAAGGATGCGCTTAATTAGAAACTGGCTATAAAATTCAGCAGGTGAAACGAACCTTTAGGTTCCATTTTCTAAAATCGTATTCGCAAAGATAAGAGTTCTATATGAGCGATCTAAGAAGCATAAGACAAAGTAAATTTCATAAATGTTTTGAGGACTGGACAAAACAAAATTGTATTATTTTTAATGGGGATTGCTTTGGGCAGAAGAATATAAATATTGAGGAACATGTCATTCTGAAAAAAAATTACACGAACTTTTCGATCGTACCTCGTACAATCTCCATAAATTTATATTTTGTATAACTAGCTACAATTCATAATTGTTACGATACGCAATGTCATAGTTGACTATGAGATTTTATTTCGCAATCACTTAGTTGCCAATTCAACAGAAACGATCGTTGGAATATTCGATCCGTGCTAAATATCGGTAAGTGTACTGGTACTTATGATCGCGAGTGTATATACGTATATACATAAAATATAAATTATGCTGATGTAACAATATCGCGCGAGAAATAATAATCCAACGTGGGGATAACCTTCGCCGTTCAGCTACCGGGTAATTAAACGCGTGTAACGAATATTAACAGAGAACTCATCTACGTGTGTATTACGTGCGTACATCAATTTTCCATAAAAGTTTAGAGAAATTGGTTTTGTGCTGCTTGTAATATCGCGAATGAAAATTTTCAGAGGCTTTAAACGCGAAAAGGGCAAGATGGTAAAAACATATTATTCGCTTCGGTGAATTTTGTTTTTCCGATAAATATGCACGAATTTAATTCGATCTGCTTGCTTGATTCCTAGCGCATTGGAAAATTCGTTCTATGAAATATATTCTAGAGATTTTATTCTTAGAAGGTTGAAAATTATCGATATCGTCGCAGAAATTGAGCTTCGGATAGAAAAATTCAGTTCTACGATGTTAATTAATTCTCGCAGAAAGTATCGCGTTGTATTCGTTTTCGCGTAGGCTACACACGCTGCATGTGCCAAAATTACACATTGAAATATCGGCTACAACGATTAATCGTTGAAAAATGTTAATCTATTCTTGAAATATCTGTGTTACTAAATATAGCGTTTGCTATGCCAGTACCGAGCGAGTTAATATTTACTGTGCTCGTCAAGCGAATGCATCGAGAACTTCTTGCGAAGGAACAGATGCAATTATCATAAATATAGCATGCACGCTAAGTACCCTCCACGGGAGATTAATGGTTACTCAAGCAACTCAAAGGAAAAACGACTTCAGAGCGTACGCAAGCGGCTATAAAGCTCGACCGAGGGAATTCATTAAACAACAAAAAACGTTGATGGTATCCGAGTGTTACGCCCACCTCGTCGGAAGGGTTGATAAGAACGATTTAAGCAGTTAAGGGAGTAAAAAACCTCGATTTTTCCGGTTCCACTTCATTAATGATTTTTCATTTCCTGCGAGATCATCTGGTACGGGTAACTTGGATTGCGAGCGTGGGATCGGTGATCGAATGGAACGTAATTAAAAATCAAATCGATTATCCTCGATCAAACGATGTTCGATATCGTCAAATGCGAGGAAAAATACGTCGACAACGAATAGCTGTAGCTGTTACAAATTTCTTGCAAGTCGGAATGTAATTTCATTGTATTCTTTAAAAAAAAAAAAAAAGAGTTTTGCAGAGCGAAGGTTTCTCTTTTCAAGTACCCAAGATAATTTTTGAAATTCGAAAAACGAAGTTATTAAGAAGATTATAAAATGAAAAGTTCCAAGGATAAAATTCAAAAATAGTCGAACAAAGTCTGAATATAGAACACGCTTCTTTTAACTACGATTTTACCTACGATTTTTTGATGCGCAGGGAAAATCGAATAAATTAAGAAGCTGACATATTATCATGGTTGTCACCGCGGATGATGCATTACACACTGATTATCAGGGAGATAAGTCGCGGAAAGGGGGCAGCTTGATAATCACGTCAATTTAAGGAAATTATGCTTGCTTCCTGGTATCGCACTAGGCCACGGTGATTAATCAAAACTCATTCGAGGATGTAGTTTATTAATCCTCCGTCACTTGTCACGTTATTTCGATTTTCAAATGCCAGCACATCGAATATTCCACGGAAATACGAAATTCTTATTGCAATGACGCGTAATCAAATTCTCTAATGCATATAAACGTTATTTCGTCGTTGCTATTCTATCCTGCTCTCCGGGCTAATATTTTTCGGCTAACTCGATCATTTCGTGCTCGAAATTGCTATGAACGGAGATGGATAGAGAGAAGATAAAAGGGGGAAGGACGTAACAATGCGAATGATTCGTCCAACGTTGAATTTCTATTCGTTTCCTAGAAATTATGGATTGTGCAAATAGACACGGTGCAAATACCGTTACGCTTAACGACCGCGATATATCTCCGTTATCGACCGCATCCGGTTTGATTTGCTTCGATAAAAAGAGCCTGTGGTGGCCAAATATTTGGCTACATTCAATTGTTGCAACAATTAAATTATCCAACGTACGAAACAATCTCGTTCGAACAATTATCTCTGAAACTGTTTTTGAGTATTGGTTTGGCAACTAAGTGATTGCGGATTTTGTCATTAGGTGGTATTGTCAAAATCCGCAATCACTTAGTTGCCAACACAATATATTATTTTATTGTTGCATATCATTTTGTTCCAACAGAGCAAAATGCACGGTACATAATTCACTAAAATAATACAAAACAGCAAATGCCTCGTCGCTGTTTCCCGTTTGTCGTTTATCGACACGTCAGGTAGTCCCAAAGGTTTCTTCCTTTCCAAAAGGACATATTAGATGCGCAAGGTTTTTCCTTTTTTTTTTTATTAACGTGGAGGAAATCCGCACGGATACCAGGCCGCTTTTGGGGAAAGCGGCGTGGTAGTGCCGGACTCCAACCGACTAAAATCTCCACGACGACCGTCTCGGCTGCGATCGAGAGGGGCCCGGGAACCGGTGCGACGACACACCGGGCCCAGGTTTTTCCTTTGGGTTGGCAACTAAGTGATTGCGGATTTTGTCATTAGGTGGTATTGATTAGATTATAGATTATACTCTCAGCATATAATCAACGTGTGCTCGTTTTTGAAAGAGAAATTCGTCTCGAGAGGGTTGAACGAAGAAGATACGAACCGTAACGAACGTGATAATGTCAGATATAAAATCACGTAGATACAGCAAAATCTGGAAAACTTCATGATGTTACTAGCCTAATTTAATAGCACTATTACAATATTAAATATTGTAACAATTTAAAATGTAACAGCAAGTAATCTCTTGCAATTTCTTATATGACAAAATATTCTATTTTATGTAGAAATCTTAAATTTCAGTGAAACGAGAAAATTTGCAAATGGAAAAGTTCAATGATCAGCATAAACAATCGCATCCATAACAGAAATCAATGGACACGGTTTAAGGAGGACGGTGACTGAAATAATCTAGTCACGATTCGCGGATCTCATTTAGTGGATGGGAATGCTCGTCTGGCCCTCGTAGAAATTAATTTACATTTATCCCACGATTACCGGCGTTGATTAAAATCGAGCTTACCTTAGGATCCTGTCTGCTTAAAATTCGCTCGGACCTCTTTCACGTTTCATGAAAACGTCAGAGGTTATCATCATTTCGCCTACTGTTCAAGCGTATTTAACCTGCTCTACGTCAATTGTTCGTGATTCTCTGTTAAAAAGACACGGTTTCGAACGAATCAGAGAACGAAATTTACAAAAGCCTGTTTCGTTTTTTATATATCACTTTCAATTAAATGCATACCAACTATATCTACAAAGCTTTCCTCCAAAGTGCATTTCAATATTCCGTCGATTAATAAAGGAAAACGTGCAAATCTATCAGCGTAAGTTTTAGTAAATCGTTGTTAATTAATCCACGAGAGATGTAGTTCTTTCCTTGACAAATTTCTTCTCTGGACGAACTGCTTCTCACACAAAGATTACGGAGATTTATAGATCTGTATGCGTTACATTTCTAAGTCTTCCCTTGCGCACGAAGATCTCTTCGTTGAAGGGAGATCCTTTCTTTTATACTCAAACTAATATCGTCGAAACAAAAATTATGCTTCTGCGCGATAGAAGATATCACTGTTCTCTATATTTGACTCGATAGTGTCAAAAGTTCGCAAAATTAACGACAAACTAACCCTTCGAAGAAGAAAAGAAAAGACTGGCATCGATACAACAACTCGCTCTCACCTGGGTCACGTCTCACCCCGTATCTGACGCCCAAGTCACGGTAAATATTCGATTACCCGCGTGGCGGAAGTTTCCAAGTCGGAAATACGCTCGTTGCAGCGTGAAATTTCAAACTCCCTAGAGTACTTCGCAAGGATAGACAGTAAAATCCCCTATCATCATCGAAATGGAGAGAAAAATATCTACCGAACGATTAAGCGTCCTCGTTAAAAAAAGAAAAAAGTTGGTTACGTATTTTCAAGCTGCGTCGAATGATTTATATTCAAAGTATTAGGTTGTCCGAAATGTTTCTTTCGTTTTAGAAGGAAATAATGTTCTTTCTTTTATATTAGTTTATTGAATTATTCACAAACATAATGATAGAAATAGAACGAAATGAATCATACCTAATTTAATAAAATAATATAAAACAGAAATTGTTGCTCATTGTACTATCACCTTATGAAACGAAAAAAACTTTTCGGACAACCTAATAAAATAAGCAACGCGATATTTAAATCGTTCGATCTCTTTAAATCATTCGATACGAAGCCAACGCGGTATCCAAATATTAATACGAGTACATGTGGTCGAACGTGACTTTTGTCATTGAGACAGATCAGTGATTCGATCGTAGCGAAAGGTTATCCAACAATATTTCACCAGCGAGTAAATTCAACCTGTGTAATCGATGCTCAATGATCCACAGCTTTCACGCGTTGCAAGGCTACCAACCATTCATCCTGTTCGACAGTCCATTCCGCGATACCACGGAGATCGATCGACTGTTTTCAATTAAGAGTTTCTAGCTAGCCTGGTATCGATTGACCACCGCGGATCGAGATTCATTGAACTCGCTGAACAAGAAGAATTCCAACACACACACACGCACGCTCTACGATGAAACTTCGATACGAGAGAAACATTTTTTTTCTTGAGGCAAACCGATACGCCTCGCAACTCGTTGAATGGAGAATCGATGATTCTCTGCCTTTTGTAATTTATATCGTAAAAAGTGCGACAAGATATATTTGCACACATGTTTGTATGTTACGTACGTTTGAACACCAGGTACGAGACGTCGATATTCCTAGCACGAGCGAAAGCATCATCCGTCGCTTAATCGTGAAACAACACGCTCCACGCAATTTATGCTGTTGAGGGTGAAAAGATTAGAAGTCGATCGGACAGGGGATGAATCACGCTGCCATCAACGATATCGTTTAACTCAAAGGTCGTAAAGCTCGGTACAGCGAATCTCCGCGTGGGCGTTCGATAATCCTTGGCCAAGCAAGTCGATACGCAACTTTCTCGTCTGACCCTGGAACGACGATACGATAGCTAAATCTCAAAGTCGTCTCTGACGCACTTCCTCTCTTCTGCACGACTTACACTTACGTTGGTTTACCGTTATACTTTTAACCAAAGCTCCAAAGAGAGAACAAACCTTGTCTGCGAAGTGGTGGAAACTCCACTTTCTCAAAGAATCGATATTTTCAAATACGAAAGAAATTAACATTGGATTTTTTGAGAAACAAACCACCTCAACTTACTTGCGCAAGTTGGATCGTCGTAAGATACGGAAACTATGCATCAGATCGTAAGACTGTAAATTCGTAAAACGATCGCGAGTGACAAAGTCATTGAAAAAGAAACGCTGTCGCGGCATTATGATCGAACTAATCGCGAGGAAAGATGTGCGCGCGTTTCCACTTTAGATGCTCTTAAAAGGATCGAGCAGGTTTCGTCGCACGAGGGTTAAACGACAACAAAAAGCTTCTTTCGGTATTAATAGAAAAGCCTAGCCACCCCTAATCCTATTCTGGCAGGAAAACAATGAGCATCGTTCACGAAACGATTCTATATCGACGCTCATCCATCTCGAAGAGGAATGGAAATTCCTGCAGAAACGGGATCGGATCTACCTTATCGAATCTGCGAAAGACTTTACGACAGACACGAGAAGGAAACCGGATAGCGATGGGATCAACTTTAATACGTACTTTTTCCCGCCACCAAGATCCGCTGGGAAAATTTTATGAATCCTGAGGAAATTGAGGTATGTACACATGTAGCGCTATGATCAATTTTTTCCCTCGGATCATGGAAAACGTATATGTTGCAGATTTGCATAGCGGACTTCTCTAAATCACATATTATCCATAAATATGATTCTTATACCTTAATAAATATGTAAATCGACGTATTTCAGGTACTCCGGATATTTCAATCGCGGTTTTCTCAGTTACTAGTAGATAAGAACCTTATCTAAAATGCGCAAATTGCGCCATGTTTTATAATAATGCGAGTTTATGCAACCCTTACGTGCTATTTCACTGGTCAGCCTTTAGCCGTTTGAGTTCCAAGCAGCACGATCGCGCTGTTTACATTTTGTGTGGAAAAGTCGCAGTTCATTTGAACGCTACGGACAACTGACGGTATTTTGTGTTTCAGTGTTATCTTTTGAATAATTTTTACTGAACAAAACTTGAAATATTTATAAACTAATAGTACGCATATATAATAACATAGATGTATTTCATAAAAATAAGAAACATGACGAGCGCTATTGCGCCGCTTGTTTCTCTTCCCAATCGATTAAGACAAGCGCTATCGCGCTATTTGCGATTTTTCCACCCTGTTTTTTCAAAGACCCCTGGCACTCAAACGGTTAATGTGTCAAATGTACGGAATACCAGTTGGACCCTACTATACTTAAGAGTACATACGTCACAATTCCGAAATATATCGACGTACGTCTATTAAGATTCTCTCTCTTTTTTTTTTTTTTTTTTGCTTTTTTTACTATACGCCCCTTTGAAAGAACTTTGAGTTCGACATTTCTGAACGTCGTACTCAAAGTTCGAGTTTATAGACACAGTCGATGTTCAAATCTCTGTACTCGAGACGCGCTTCAGCCCATCGCTAAGCACAGCCATCCCGGCAACTGATCGATGGAAGCAAAATAGAAAAAAATAAAACTCGAAAGATAAATAAAGACGATCGCGAAAAAACAGTTTCTGTTGATGACCGAAGATACGACGAACGAAAGAAAGGGACCAGTGACGGGTTTGATCGATCCTTGGTCCCGTCTGGTTGATAGAAAACGTCGGTGCAGATTAAGTACGGACCTCGGGACCGCGAAAATTGCAGCGTGAAATCGCGAAACGAGAATGGCCAGCGGACCAAGCAGACATTGGACGAGCTAACGATAGAATGAAAGGAACGTTCGATCCGTCAAATTCTCAGAGATGAAAAGCATCGATCGACCGACCGGCATTCTCTGGTTCGCGTCTTCGATCGTCGATCAACGGGATACTCGGTAAGTCGACGTATTAAAAAAGTTTCGCGCGTTTCGTAGCACAATGGCAGGTATTCGATGGCAAACAAACGGTTCGTGTCGTCTGCACGGCTGGAATAGGAAATTCGAGGAATTTTCAGGAAGAGCTCCGATTCGGAGATTCGAGCGCGCCTTTAAGCGTCGGATAAATTTACAATAGATGGAATTGAATCGGTTGAAAAATCGAGGAATTATGGGATAAAACACTTGAAGAGTAGAATGGATTTTCATTATTATTAAATCCAAAATATCTTTGTGAATATTCTTATGGAGTATCGATAATTAATTTGTATTAGGTCGTCCGAAAAGTTTCTTTCGTTTTATAAGGAAGTAATGGGTGCACAATATTTTCCGTTTTATATTATTTTATCGAATTACCTATGATCCATTTTCTTCTATCAAAATAAAAATCACAACGTTCGACAGATTAGGTTTCATGTTTGTATAAAGATGCGTCGTTGTAAAAGACGTGTCTGTAAAAGAAAGACACTTTTCGGACAACCTAATAGAACGCGGATGTTCACGAATTTGTAGGTAATTTAAAAGAGCAAAATCCTACAAATTACGCGCAATATGAAAGAAATATAAAATATCCAATGTAAAATACCTATTACAACGCGTAGTAAATGAAGCAAATTTCTGTGCGAATTTCATTTTATCGAACGTATTTATGAAAATATAATATCGCATAAATATCCCACACAGTTTAGCAATTTGTTTCCTCTTTAAAGGTTTTAACCACAAATTTATTTTGCACGTTCCATATATTTTGCATACTTTGTTTTAAAAGTGAAACAACAGATCGCATATTTTATATAATGTACCTTCGTTGTATTTATTTTATGAAATTCGATATTATTTGCCAATTTCTCCAACAAATTTACCAATTACAAGATCGAAACTGTACGCAAACATTGTGCACATTACCGGTAATTCCTGTTGACGATAAAGTTTGATTATTATTAGACTATGGACATTCGTGCAAATACGTATTTTTGGTAAACTGTTGGAGATTAGAGATTTTTAAAGTAACAATGAACGAGAAACTGAATGAAATCTAAAAGAAGAGTTGTATACAATTTGAAAATATCCCTCTCATTTTACAATTTCATTGTATATAAATTCGTTACAATAATATATTTTCAATTAAAAAACCAAACGATTTAAGTATGTTATTTATATTCAGCAATTTTTCCAAAATTTTCCCCACATAAATCATATTTATTTCTTTCTGAATCTATATTCCATGCAAAAGAAACCAACAGAGTAATGAAAACGTGATTTTCGAGCAAAAGGCTAAGCGAGAAAACTTGAGAGAAAACGCTATTTATATTATATTTAGTCATTTCTCTACAACTTTGACAGCTCGATGTATAATTAATCTTCCGAAGATGAATTAAGCGACGATGAAACGGGTAAAGAAACAAAAAAATCATTGTCAATTTAAATACGATCTTTAAGCTGTAGCAATTTATCAATTGCCGATGGAACTCTGATAAGCTGATATCGAATTGATTAAGGTAAAATGATTCTTCTCTGAAAGACATGCCCAAGAAAATAATCGTGCAACGAAGAGATCATACCCTAATACAATATTTCTTTTAGATTTAAATTTAATTAAATGTAAACTTCATTCGCTAATCCGCGTGTGATCTCTCGGAAACAACGTGCGCGTTTCACTCGATTTGAATTTTCATCGAGAATAGCACAGAGTTTGAAGTTTCCTTCAACGATATTAATATAAATAATTTTATAAACAGTTCATCTTGAATGACTTATAATGAAACGCTTGTCATCAAACGCACGTAGCTACTCTATGAAAGAAATACACAACAGCAAGAATCAATTGCTTTGGAATTTTCATTGAAATTTTGACACTGTTGCGTCTCAATGAAGCGATCAAAGAGTTACGTTACTAATATAGGTAACACCTAACAGTACTAACAGTAACACCGTTTCGACAAGAATAACCAGATGTACCTGCTATACACGTTCAATTAGCCAATAATCGACACAGTGTCATTATAACATGATCATCTACGCAATTCTCTTTGTTTATTCTACTTCTGATATCTCGAATGATAATGGATATCTTCGTACGAACAACATCTTTGAGAAGTCATTCTTTCGATTACTGAACGATCACTATAGGAAAAAAAAACATGTGCCACTATTGGAAATGTTCTTATTCGAACGACCAAGTTTCCTTATTTATTCAAACACCGAAGATTCTACCTTCTTTCGCATGACGTCTAAAAATAAACGAGATTCAGACATTTCTTTCCTAAATAAATAGAAAATGAGAAATCCAGATTCTTTCGGACGATATTAAAATGTGGCTTTCAGCTCTACTTTCCTATATTTTTGAAAGGAGAATATTTGAAAGGACTGGACCGTTTAAAATTTCGAAATTCGAAATTCTTTTATATTTATAGATCGAAATAATTTAGAAAAATGTTAATAATCATTGTTAGAAATAAAGTATAGATATATATATATTTTATTAATCGCTAGATCATAGAAATTCTTGCATTATTTCTCTCAATCATAGAAATGGTTGCAGTTGAGAGGAGAAAATTGTATGACCAGAAGAACAAAATCTATTCTGAATAAAAATGGCATTATTAAATACGCGAATGCGAGTTACGCGAAGAATACCAGACTTGTGGTCTGGAACACCGACAGGAAGCTGGTCACTTCGAGGAATTCGCATTCCGCAACCTCATATTGACCCCACGAACTTAAGTATTCTTTACTGGTACTCACCTGAACAGCAGGAATCCCAGACCTGTGACCGCAGCACGCCGAACATCGTCGTTCACGTCGGAGACCTGAAAGAACATATTTTACGTTATAGGATTCGTCTTATGATAGAACGGGTTGTTTGATGCTTCAAATTTGAAATAAAACTTTAACTAGTTTAACTAGTTTCTTTCTGTTACAAATCCGAAAAGTTTCTTTCGTTTCATAAGGTGATAATGGATGAACAACTATTTTATATTATTTTATTAAATTAGGTATGATCTATTTCTTTATATTCCTATTATTACGTTCGCGCATAATTCAATAAATTAATATAAAACAAAAACCATTGTGCGTCTATTGTTTCCTTATAAAACGAAAGAAACTTTTCGGACAACCTAATATAACGTAACGTAGTCCTGAGTTAAAAAAAAAAAAAATTGTAGAAATATTTTATCATTTGCACGTTTATGTACTGACGAATTACGTCTAATGATGTCTACTGGCGCTAAAGAAATAGCAACAATTTCTCAGAAACCTGCTACAAAAATTAACGTCGTACACTATAATATCCTGAATGCACCGTCGTGACTGTTTTTATTTCTTCCCATATTACTTTAGTGCTGATTTTTAGAATTGATTAATTAATTTCGATATTTGATATTCGCATTTTTTTGTTAAATTATTCTAACTAACAAACTGGCGAATTAGCGAACAAATTTTCTTGGATGGACAAGTGTCGTACAGTACTAACCAAGATTAGTTCTGGCTTTTTTCGTCAGGTATTAGCACTTTATTTAAATAATAAATTTGAATTAGATGAATATAACAATTCTGTGTAACATATTTCGGGTCCATGTTGTTTCTCAGATAAGTAAATGACTTATTTTGTACCAAGTATATGATATCTAGTCCATTAAGTATAATTACTAACGCCAGTTTTGTATCTTTCTTTGTATATTACACACGTTGTAGTCTAAAACGCATTTACGTGATCTTCATTCATTAGCAATTAATCAACGATCAGCTAGTACAGACGAAATTTCTTTTCTGTAAGTTCAACCTATTGTCAATTCGAATTAAATAGGAAGATTAATCTTTTTTTTTCTACCTTTTCTCGCATAAAATTGCCTGATATTCTAAAGCAGAGGAAAGGTAAATAAACAGAGGAGAACGCGAATGGGACTTTGAAGCTACTCAGCGAAGATAAAATACGACTCAGAGACAGATCATAAAGAACTCCAATGTTCGAATGAAACGACGAATGCGAAGGCTGGGCATGTGTCATTTTTTTTCTATTATAAAGATTGATAAATATTTTATGTAATTAGATGTTGAAGATCTTAATTTTTTCAAAGCATTGTCTTCCACGATAATATTCTATCCTGTACTTGTTATCTTTATACGAAAAGTTTGATGTATTAAATGGGACTGCATAATACTTCGCGCTTATTTCCATACAAAACAATGCTTCATATCAGTTCTATCGTTTATCATCATCAATTGTCATCGCATAACATTCCCTGGTCCGATGAGTGAATTTTAAGCTTTGATGTTACATTAATAAAATTCTTCAAAGTAAAAAAAATATTCTTGTATCTTATCTCTCTCTCTCTCTCTCTCTCTCTCTCTCTCTCTCTCTCTTTCTCTCCCTCTCTGTCTCTGCGATAAAGGAACAAATAACAAAATAGAGTTCAAGACAGAAGCATGTAAAAGAGATTTGTTCCTGACAACTTACAGCAACGTGCAGCAGCTTCCGGATAGCCTGGTTGTTTCCGGTTCCACAATAAGCCATCGCTAGCGTGTACATGCCACTTCTTCGAAGAATCGGGTCCTTATCAGCGCAAAGGGAAGCAACCAAAGGATCAGCTTCCTCTAAACGACCGTACATGGTAAATGCGATACCCACAGCTAATCCTCGAAGGATCTTCTCGTGCTGCGTTTCTTGGGCATACTACGAAAAAAAGGAAATAAGATTATACAATAAAATAATAAAAAATATATTACTGTATATTTGTGAAAAATGTTTTATTACACTTTTCTTCTTTGATAAACCTTGTTACTAGCAAACATTAAATTATTAGATGACCTCGTACCCATTTTCGACCATACTCATTTACATTAAAATATTTCTATTGAAGTAAATGTTAATGACAAAGAGTATGTTTAATATCCTACAAACGGAGGCAATGGAATGAGACAGAGTGTCAGGAACAGGTCAACGTAGAACTACAAAGGACTAGTACTCAACTAAAAGTGGTATATCTTCAAATTCAGTATCTCGTGTTTTGACCAGAAATTCGTAACAATTCCCTTTTTAATATTTAGCAAATGCACAGTGGAATTTAATATCGACTGGTCCAAAACGTTGAAAGTTTTTCCAAAGGACTCGCGAAATGACGCGACGATTTGCAATTTAATGTTAAAACTACCTTGATATGTAGCTAACAATAAGTCAGATCTCCCGTCTATATCAATAACAATTCTTTCGTACTCGTATTTTATCTGGACTTGTCGAATTCAAGAAATTTTCTAACAATGGCAAAATACAATTCTAAGGAAAACGGAAACACGCGACACATTTAATAAATTTAGCGAATTTCAAAGCTTCCACATTAATCGGTGCGGAAGTAGAGGGCGGCTAATTTTTGATAATTGAAGGAAAAATGTGAATAAATTTGAAATAGCCATTTTAACGAACGCGGTGGTGGTAATTTTTGAAACATCGTTTCGTTTCCACAACATGTTTTAATAACGTTTCAATTTGGTTTATCTGCATAATTTGCAATGTAATCATCTTTAACGAGTAAAAATAACATCTTTTGCCGCGTTTCAATTTGAAATTCACTTTCTGTGAATAAAGGTAAATGCGATGGTAAAATGAAATGCTGGTAATTTAGATGGCAACGCGTGAAATTTATTTAAGGTAACGTGAAAAAGATGAAGTAGCTGCTCGAGATTGAAATCCTGTTTCAAGCAAGTAGGTATGTATTTAAATTGATTCTATGAATGAAAATGAAGTTTTAGAAGGAATATGTACAACGTGAATATGTGCAGTGCACAGATGGGTAGTTTTAGAGTGCACTTTAGTGAGTGGAAAAGTGAGTGGATTAGCTATGGGGAAACCCAAAAAATCAATGAGAATAAACCAAAGGGTGGAAGAGTAAAAAATTGAAAAGGTAAAAAATTGAATTGCGGGCGTTAGCAAAAGAAAAAAAGGAAGGCCCTTTTAAAAATATTGTAAATAAATCAGTGGAAAAAAAATGGGTATTTATATAGTTTGTGTCTCGGATTCCTCATTCTCTAAAAATGTCACGTTATATTATATTTTAACAATTTGGTATCCAGTTATAATATGTTATACAAATTTTTGCAGAAATACGAAGGTGAAATTGAAATGAAAAATATCAAAATAATTCGCAAAAGGAAATAATACGGTGGTAATTTGTGAAAAAGAAGCCTGTTACATATATGTCCTTAAAATTTCATTAAAATCAAGCACCAAATTTTTGTCTCCTTCTTCCTCATATATATTCAAATATGATAATTTCTAACACACAGTTACATAAAAGTTATACGATAAAATTAATAGAAAAAATTAATAATTCAACAGAACCTACGTAATTTTTGCAAACACATTCTTCAAAAAGGATCCTTTAACTCAATACTCGCATAGTTTCCTTTTTTTCTCTTTTCCTATCGTCGTATTACGTATAAAGAGACAAAATTTCTTAATCCATCTAAACACCAAAACGATACCTATCAACTCCTCAAGAAATTTACCAAGAATGATAATCAACACGATGTTAACAATTTGACAGCCGTTATCGCGTAAATCTTCTTTGCGTTACGTTTACGTGACTTGGGTTCTTTTTCATTTAATCGACGTTTACGCGCAAGACAAATGATTCCTGCATTCGATACTGCTCTACCGAAGCGAAACGACTTACAAATGCACTGAAAGAACAGGCAATTTCTGAGTCTAATGATCCAGTAAAAGCGAATGGTTCGGAAAATGATTTCTGTAACTGTATGCAACTATCAGGAAATGAGCAAATAAATTCATATAATGCATATGTGTGCAAAATCAATTAAGATAATATGACAAAGCTTCAATAACGAGTTTCAATTGGATTTCAGATTGCATTCAATGCGATTTTCTCAAAAAGTGTGTCATAATTACATGAGGTTGTCCGAAAAGTTTCTTTCGTTTTCTAGAGAAATAATAGTATAATAATAGAATAATAATAAAATAATAGAATAATAATAAAAATAATAAAATAATAATGAGACAACCTAATAAAATAACAGACTGACTGTAGTAAAGTGGCGATGATTGGATCTCAGTACGATCCACCTAGGAAATGAGCAGCCATTTCATTCAAAGAACGCGAATACCTCGAAGAATCGTCGTCCCATCGCGTAATAGCGATCTTACGATAAAAATATTTATACGTAGGTAAACTTTTCGATCGATATTAGGTGAAAAATCTTGTGGCATTTTTTATTGAAACTATAACGAGGTAGCACGTGACAGAGAAATCGTAGGAAGTATCAGCAACGAAACGAAATTCAGCCGCAGCGTAGACAGTTGAAACAGCGCTGACAAATCGATGCAGTTTGTCCTGCACCTATTTTTCCGTCGACAGTAAGTGGATTTCGTCGTTACCCGCCGGAGAATCGTCTCGCAAAGAAATACGACGTCACGTGGGCCTCGTTATTTTGCGAACAAGGATCTCGCAAATAAATGGGCCAAGATTATGCACGAGTCTCCCTAGGAAAACGTTTCGTTGTAACCAGAGGAGAATTACGATCAAAAATAACTGCAACCAGTCCCCCGGAAAGCACTTAGAGACCATTAGAGGGTGACGGATATATTTAGAATTCTAATAATTACCCGAATATTAGATGCCTGAGACGCGCGATAAAGCAAGAATTTCGGAGGAAAATTTAAAAAATAATCAACCATAATGGGATCAAGGCCGAAGTGATTTAACGTTAGGTCAATTCTCATGGAAATCTCGCGTCGTTATTATAAATCCTATATACATGTGAACTATGAAGACAAGCAGAGTATCGTTTATTTTATAAAGAATTGTATAAATTATATCTGATGACATTTTCTCGATGATGGTACGATTCATACCGATGATGCTACAATAACTTCGTTTTGATAATAATCCACGAAGAAAACTATGGTTAGTCTCTGAATAGTTTAATCTTTCGGTCGTCTAATCACGGGTCGTAGTAATTTTCTCTAAAAACAACCGAAGTGAGAAAGAACTCGTGAATTACAGTTTTGGATCTGAAGATTTTCAAGAACCGAGCAAAATAGTGTATAACTACGGAGAATGTTAGGACAAGTGTCTCGAAGAATTAAAAAAACACATAACTCTGTTTTGATCAAGGATCACGACGACTGCTCGTATTGTTATATCTGATTACGATTCTTCACATATCATTTTAAAAACTAATAACAGCTGCGTAATACAAATAAAAAGACAATTGTTCAAAGAACTTTAAAGAATAGCTATTAAGAGCAATTAACGTCCAAAACTTCCATCCCAATAAATTCCATATTGAACACGTCTGTTCATAAACGGTTCCTATTTTCATTTGTGATAAATGTGTTTGATTTGACAACAAATACCCGTTCTCTCGATCAATTAAAGTAAACGAGAAATTAAAAAGCATATACCGAGATTCTATGTAAATTAAAATACGTTACACCGTGTCTTTTGCTTAGTATTTTGTTTTATACGAGCCAGGACACGTGTGCTTCGACCAGTCCTTGAAATGTTATATTACATCGGATGTTATATTACTAAACCGATAGCTGAGGGTTTGAAACAGTTTCGAAAATAACTGTTTCAAACTGTTATATGAAGGACCAGAGTAAAACGGTTACAAAGAACCTCTACTCTGAATGACTGTTATGCAGAACCTAAATTTCGAACTATATCGATTTCACTTACAGTTCTTATACCAGTTACTATATCAGTTTTGTAACTACTATTTTTTAGGTTCTATGTCGGTTCCAAAACGATTATAGAATTGATTCTAGTAACGATGGTGCTAGGATTTTACAGTAAATAAAATTGCAACGTACATTACGTTTGTAGATTGTAAACGTGCAAGCATTTATAGCAGAATTTCGTAAAGTACGTTTTCAGACATCGTACGCTTGCTCTCGAAGTCAAAGGAAATAATTATTAACCACGAGTTACATTAGTATTTCATAATTTTACGAGTAAGATGGCAATAAATTAATATTCGGTAATTTCATATTGGTACAAGTCGAGATATTTGATAAGAACAATTTATGAAATACATTAAAATGAGTAGGAAAAATGTTACATTTTACGAAAGTATTTTAATAATTTTATAGTTTTAGTGGATAACATGCTTGTTCGTGACTTCACGCGATTCTGTATCGTTGTAAACTGAAACTTTGGAAATACTACCAATAGCCAGCGATACTTAACCCCTTAACCTACAACTACGGGCATAGCCCGTAGTACGATGATCGGACCAATCGTAAATATTACGAGCATCGCTCGTGGTACGTGGCTACACAAGTCGTGCGAATGGCTCGAAGGTTGCGCGAGCTTTTTTTACGTTTTCAGCCCAAAATTCTCGAACGTAAATAGTATGTTAAGGGGTTAACGCACTTGTAGGTCGTCAATTAAATATAATTCGTTTCACGAATACTAACGTCACAGAATATCCGCATGTGGGCACAAGATAATACAAAAACTTATGATACTTATACAACAATTGCAAAAGCTCGAAGATAGATATAAAAGAGTTAGAAGAAGTGAAATAATTTATTAAGTAGTTCTCTTCACGAGTTTGTAATAGGTAAGCAAATGACAGATTAAAATAACTGATAGCTTCGATTAAAAAGAAACGGTCAATTTTACAAATACCGTCGTCATCGTGTCGTCCAATGTTTGAAATTATTACGCGTTGTTTAAAATCAATCAAAAAAGATGCGTAATGCTCCTAGTCGGATAATTTCAATCGCCTACGTCCGACACAAAAATTCCTAACATATTCCTCGAGAAGATATTAACATTTGAAGCAAACCGATTTTAAAGTATTGCTAAATGAATTATCAAGAATAGATATTTCTAGAATTGAAATTTTCACCGATTGGAAGAATATACTTCTGGCAAATACGTGTGTCAAGTATATCCAAAGCAAATATTAAGCCACTTCGTAATGATATTGATATTTAATATTTAAGATCATGAAAAATTCCGTTAAGACTAAACAATCCACGCTATTTCTCTAATTATCTTTAGCTGATTCGTGGGTGTGACTACCTATCCGGTAATCCATCAATCAAATATCGGTTACTTATCACTTGATCAATACAGGAGTGGAAAATTACTGTTTCACTGAAACGTATAAAAAGGAAGTGGCAAAAGAAGAAAGCTAAGAATTCGAGCCATATCGCAGCGCATACAGTGAAGTGACAACCATGTTGAACGCATTGAACGCATCGTTAGCACTAGGTTCGTATCAGAAAGTTTTTCGATCGAGACACGCGAAAATCGAATAACATAATAACGAAAGAAAATATTTCAGTTTATCTTACGCTACTTTTGACGTTGAAAGGAACCAATTCTACGAATCTTCTGAATCCAGAAGCAATCTCATCTATGAACAATCTCGATAATAACCCACTAAGTGAATTGGAGCTGAATATTTTACGTCCCAATTTGGAAATGGTCACTTTCACGCTTTACACACGGTCAGAATCGTCTTTCTATTAATTTTCATCTTTATGGAAAATCCGCACATTTTTCAATTCGCACAATTTCGCACATTTAAATATTCCATAATGGCACGATCGTTCATCCTTTGATCAAATTATTTAAAAGGTAGATTTAGAAGGTGATTAAGAATTAGTTGATTAGTGAAAAATATAATCTTTTTGCTTAATCCACTAAGCACTATAGTAACCGTTAGTTACTGTAGTAACTCGCATGAAATGTCCATCTGCTGTTGAAACACGTTTTAAGTTCCTCTTATTACATGTGTTACAAAATTTAAGTTTACTTTTTAACTCAGCATGTAGAAATCGTATTTTGCTTCGTTTACTGTACACTGTATATATCACTGCGTCATTGAATTTACATACAGCAATCGTTATTTATTTTTTGTTCAAGTTACAGCTAAAAGCCATAACGAATTTTATTGTACGATCTTTCTTCCGACGTACAAACAAAATTCTAATTGAAAAAGGTTGAATCGTAAAAAGATAAAAGCTTGTAATTTATGTACTATTAATTTCTCTGTATATCTCTTCTCAAACGTATATTACTCAATTTTTGATGCTATATCATTTTTCCTTGCTTTGTCCATAGAAATGTACGCTACAGAATTTCGGCAGGCTTTTAAACTTCTCTTTAGAATTTTGTCTAACTCGAACTCCGTTACATTGTTTCGATTATTTTCGACCCAGTTGTGTCTTTTTAACGTTAAAAGGTATCTTCAGTTTAAAGAAAATGTGATAAAGTCTTATCGTTATTCCATTTATTTCTTTTTTTTTTCTACTCTACGTTAAGCTTTTTCTTAAAACATCACAATCCTTTCGTGCTTGCTATCGCAGTAGCGTTAAAATATTTTTCGTAGCTCATCCTGTGTTTGAAACATTGCAACTATGTTTAACAACTTCGCTGAAACATAATTTTCATAATAGAGAAAACCCAACTGGTGAGCTGCTAGTACTAAACGACATAAACTCGGTGCAAGCGAGTAAATGGAACCCGAAAAGAAAAACCGCTATAGTCACTCACGGTTGGCTTATGGGTGGTTTAACTCCGGCGTGTACACTCATACGCGATGGTAAGTAAAGTATCATCGATGTAATAAATAAATCGTGCGCTTAAATTCGTAATATAATTGACGTCGATGGAGATCCTGTGACTCGAAGACAAAACTAAAGAACAGCAAAATTAAATTTGATTTGTCGAGAAAATCGAGTTTGAAAACTTGACAAGCACGCTACAATGTTCTATCTAGTGTTCTCTCTTTTTTTTTTCTTTTTATTTATCAAGATATATCGAACTATTCGAAACTTCCTGTGAATTTCATCTTTTAAGTATTGGCTAAATATTTGAATGGAAGAAAAGAAAATGAAAGTTGGGATTTCTTTAGCCTCGATAGGATACAACATGTAATGTATTAGAATAAAATTAGAATGAAGTTTCGTTTTCGAGAAAATCGGATTTAAAAGTTTATCAAGTACACATGACTGAAGGTATTCGAAGCTTATTTAGTTTAAAACAAGACCTTAAACGAGACAGTTTTATTCTACATTTTAGACTTATCTTTACGTGTACAGTAGCCTGCTACCAATTCTTTTTTTTTTTTTTCTCTTTTAGTACCAATTAGGCAAATACACGTGCATTTGGCTAATTTCTAAACACCATTTTCTTGAAAATCCAACGTAACTTTGTTATTCTGAATTTTCCTCTTACTTTGAGTCATGGAATCTTTCTCACTTCAGTTGTACAGAATTTAGGTTTACAATAATGTATACACTGCTGGCAATAAACATCTACTGAAAAACTAAAAACAGATTTTACTTTGTTTAGTATTTTAAATTATAAGACACACATAATACCAATGAAATAATTTTGTTATTTTTGATTTATAGTAGAATACTTAGAAAGTAAGAACAGTGAAAAATATCCAGCTTGTATTTATACAATACTTCAATATTATGACAAATAATATTTTTTCTTTTCAGCTATTATTAAGGTCAGAGATTGGAACGTCATTGTCGTCGATTGGAGTAAGATATCGTCCAACGTGATTTATTCCATCGTGGCAAAGAGCGTACCATACGTTGCTCTCCGTGTAGCTAGTTTCGTAAATTTCCTGCAAACTGAGGCTGGTTTGCAAACGTCCAACTTGAGAATTATTGGACACTCATTCGGCGCTCAAATCGCGGGCTTGAGCGCGCAAGAGATAGGAAAATCGAGCCGTGTAGCGGAAATTGTCGGTAAGTCACGATATATTATTAGAATGGCATTCTAAAATCCTCCAAAAAAATCCAGTAGCGTTGATTTTAACGTTAGATTGAAAACAATACGGTAGATTGATTTGATATTGTAAATGAAAGATAAGCAGAAAGACAAGTGAGGTGTACCAGTTTGAACGATAAATTTTTAAATGTCGAAAATATCCTTAAATTATCTTAACTCGAAGGAAAACATTTTTAAAAATTATATATATATTTTTCTGTAAGTTGATTTGATCTCCGACAAAACGTCATCATGATACAGTGGAGTATACTAGACTTCGAAATATTTTCCATTATAGCACTCGACCCTGCTAAGGTAATGTATGAAGACAAACCACTTAATCAAAGAGTTGATGCATCGGACGCAGAAAATGTTCAAATTATCCACACATGCTCTGGACAGTTCGGTTATTCTCTGCCTATTGGTACTTCAGACTTCTATGCGAATGATGGAAGACATCAACCAGGATGCGGCATTGACTTGCTTGGTACGGAACATACTACAGAATATTCTATTATTGACACACTTCAACTTGAAAAATATTATTTCCACGCTTTCTGTGCCTCAGTCTGTGTATGTGTGTTTGTACAATGTTAAAAACGAATGTTATGAAACACAGGGATTTGCGCACATTTGCGTAGCTACAGTTTCTACGCTGAATCAATTACGAATCCGAAAGGCTTTCTCGGTACAAGTACAAATGGTGAAACAGCATACATGGGTGGTGCTACCCTCGATCCTAAGTAAGTTTTATTTTGCTACTGTTACTGATAGATTATGGAGTTTTACGTATTTCCGGGGAATTAGAAGAATGCGTAGAATACAAATAAATAATGGACAGTACATGTTGTAATATCTAGGAGGTGAAAATTCTTGGTCCTACACTTTTAGCCGAGTTCATAAAAGTATGAATTTGGATAGATACTTGAGAGCTAATTGCTGAATATATCTGTTGAATAATTTTTTAAAATTTAATTTAGTTAGCTGGTACTAATATATGTTAATTTCTTTACAGAGCTAAAGGAACCTATTACTTCAAAACTACCAGTCAGTATCCTTATGCTATTGCTGGATAAAATTATTCTTCACGTGTATTATGGATATGTAAAGTATTAAACTCGAGTTGGACAATAAATATCTTCCTAAAAGAACGTCTATTTTTACTTACCGCAACCATATCTTCAATTGCTTGCGTCGATTTCGATCCAAGCATGACCATGCCCATAGCAATGCCCGCAGCCTCGCCAGTAACAGCATCGTCTTGATAAAGATTGAATTTCAATTGTTCATATACATCTTGCCTATGCGATCCCATAGCGGCCAGACCCAAGCCTAAACAGCCTCCATGACGAACCATCTGTAAGAAAATCATTGCAGATTCTAAATATGTGACATCGTATGGTTCCAAACTGAGATAAAAAAACAATAGTGATGTATAGTTGCCCCAGACTGAAACCGATTTCTACCAAAGTTTCAAATACTTAATAAAATTAAGAAAAAGATATGATGTGATAGTAATTTAACCGGTTTAACAATATTAAATAGCGGTTTCAATTGATATTATCAGTAATTTCAAGTTTCTTATCTCGCGATTTATCATTTAATTCGTTGTTTCGTCGCTCGAAACGCATTTACTTTACCACTCAATTGATTTTATGATCGCACTATATCTCTACGGACCACTATACCTCATTCTGTGCGTCCTTCAGCTGGCCAAGTAAGTAATCTGTAATTGCTGCGCCGTGGTTTGCATGAATGAGCCCTAACGCATACAGGCCACCTCCTTCGGAATAACCAGCTCCCGCACCAGTATCTCGTGGGAGATAAGATTGCATTAGAGCTAAGGCTTCTTGTTCATGACCTCTGTGAATTACTCCTAAGGATGCCGTAGCTGTTAATTTTGCCCAATTCGTAGCTCTAGCCAACCATTCTAGATTATCTCTAAAATGTGAAACAAATAAAGTGAAAAATAAATATATTCCTTGAGAATATAATCCGCGTAAGATCAGTTGAATACAGTGAGGTATATTTACCTTAAAAATTGGTCGCTGGTAGTTCCAGAATGCATGTATGCATTCGCAATTACGGTGGCAGTATGACAAATAGACACACGTATAGTATCTTTTGTATTTTTCAGTATCAGCATATCGGTATGATTACTACGAATAAGAAATTGGAGATGCAAATCGATGGAAATTTCTCCGCCCAATATACTTGACAAAGCATCTACACGTTCTTGTTGCTCACGTTCTTCGGCATTCTATGCAAGTGAAATAATCAATTGGCACAGTGTGTATTACTATATAGTAAATGTTGTATAGTATTATTTCTTTAAACCATAAGACTTACCAAACTTTCAACACTACGTTGAGATTTCTCTTCTGGAGCTGGCGTACTACTACTGTTTTCAGTCTCTGCTGTTGTTGCTGCTGCAGGCTCAGTGCTAACTTCAGTGGTTGCTTTTACAGCTGGTTTTACAATTGGTTTAACCATAAGGGCTCCTGGGATAGGAGCTGTTGCTCTCAAAGCTTGTAAGACACGACCAAGGAACTGTTGAGTTGCTGATTCGTATAAGTCAAATGCAATTTGGTAGGCCATAAGAACACAATCTTGTGAGCCTTTACTGAGTCTGTCTAAAAGTTCTGCTACAGCTAATGGGTCGTCCAGAAATATCAAACACTGACACATGTTGACATAGTCTGGTGTTCCCAAGTTACGATAAAGGCTCACTAGGCAACGAAGCACAGTATTACGAAATCCACGATTCTGAATAAGACTCATGACAACTTGGAAGGCATAGGATAACATACCACTAACATCATCCTACAACAAACATATTAATAAATATAATTTTTATATTATCTATATTACATTAATTGCATAAATTAACATGTAATATAACTTACTGATTGCATAATTGCTGTTTCAAAGATATCCATCCTTCTTGTTTCAAGAGCAAGACCCAAAGCTTGCCGATATTGATTATCATCTAAACATCGTTGAAACATTCTGTTTACAATTCCTTCCAATCTTGGATCGATTCCTTTGCTGTTTGGTGGTAATTTTCCCTCAGCTTCCAACACACGTTGTTGAGTATAATAGTCAATACATTTAGCTGAAATAATACAGAATAATAAATAATCTCTACCCATTAAAATCTAATACTAACAGTCAATAAAATACTGTTAATACCTATAGTAGTATCAACGTATTCATTGCGGGCATTAACATCAAAGAGCTCTCCAGCTCCAAGAGCATAAGTCAAAGAATCTTCAAAACTTCCTAAGTGATAATATACTTTACTAGCAACTAATGCAGCTAAGTCATGTTGTGGAAATGCCTTATCTTCATGAAGAATCTCACTGAAAAATATAACATTCTGTTAGATAACATATTAAAATCATCTTCAAAAAAATAGATGATGATATATACAGTACATACATTTTTTCTATGGCCTCAGAAATTTCAGGCCAAAATTCATCTACTATCATATCCAATTTCTTCAATGCGAACACCTTTAATTCAGGCATAGGCTCCTCAAGGAGGGAAATGATACCAGCTGAAATAAGATAAAAAAATTGATTAATCAATTAAATTTGAAAAACTTTAAAATTATAAAACAGAGCTCAATGTCTGTTAATATCAACTAAACGACTATATTTAATACCCCGAATACAAAGTTATATAGGTTATGGCCCACGAGATTTGCAAATCATTGCATGTCTGATAATCAAACACAATGTAAAAATGTACTAATAAATTTGTAAATAATAAAATCTAGATATACATTTACTATCCCACTTAAAACACATAATTTACCTGCTGATGTGATATTCATTTTAGTTTTCGTACAATACGTCTGCTCGCAACAAAGACTCCCGAAGAGAGTTTGATAGCAAAATAGCAAATACCGAACTACGAACTAATCAACCAAATTCAACTGAAATATGCTGCAAGCTGTTTTAACGACTACCACACTAACATCGATGATAAAATTATCAAATTGTCAAACTTTTTCACATTTTCCCATATAGTCGCTTCTCGATTTTCGAAAAAAATATTTGATAGTAAAAATGATTACAACAAAGAATATTTATTATTAATTACGAAATTTGAAAATAATAAACTTCTGATCTTGTAAAGTTTAAACTTTATAAATGGTAGCACTGCGCGATATTGGCGTGTATTTTATAATGTTTACCCGTACTATTACTTGAAATGCTAACCTAAGATATATACAATTGTAACTCGGAATTGTTGTAGAAAGTGCAATTATAAGAGAAGTAGTTTTTAAAATGTCGGAGAGAGCGAAAATTATGAGCCACGTAAAACATATTCCAAAAGATGCCCAAGTTATAATGTCAATTATGAAAGACATGGGAATTACAGATTACGATTCGAAGGTTATAAACCAATTGCTCGAATTTACTTATCGTACGTAATTTATTATATTTACAATTTATTTAAAGTAATGTAGATGCAATGAAGTATATAATCGTGCATGATTTTCCATTTATGATTTTACATTTGGAAGTAAGCTATAAAGTTATTTTCGGTTTACATTCCGCAGGTTATGTTACTTGTATATTAGACGACAGTAGAATTTACGCAAATCATGCTAAAAAAAAGTTTATCGATTTGGATGACGTTAGATTAGCAGTTAAGATGCAATTGGAACGTACGTTCACAAATCCACCACCGAGAGAAGTGTTATTAGATGTTGCTCGGGCAAAAAACAATGTACCACTGCCGTTTGTCAAATCAAACAGTGGTTTAAGATTACCACCTGACAGATTTTGCCTGAATGCAACAAATTATAAACTTAAGAATACAACGAAAAAAATAGTTGGGAAACCATTGCATTCTTTGGTTGGGAATAACATCCAAAGCGGTCAGTCTAAGATCAAAGTAGAAAGTAATAAAACTGGCCTCTCCATAGTTAAAAGGCCTGGGACACTTGCAACAGTTGCCAGGACACAAAGCATTTCAATGCCAAAACCTGTCCTGAAATTTTCATCAGGTAAATGATACAGGAAAGTAAAGAATATACGACAGGAACTAATTTGTTAATTATATCGTATCACAGATCCCTTCCGGACCTTGCATTCCCAAACATCTATTCCCTCTATCCATATTTCATTAATACGTAAGATACAAAATTGTTTGTGTAATAATAATAATATTTGCTATTATATTTTTCTTTTTGTTTACATTAATTGTTTAAATTTATAGCCACAACTGGAGGAACTACCGTAAAGGCACAAGTAGCTAAGCCAAAAATACAGATTTCTCCAGGACAAACAATGCCTCCTATCAAAGTAGAGATTGAAAATTCTATGAAAAGGAAAAGAGAAGATGATGATTATGACATTTCATAGTAATAAAGGATGCGGATAAATTATTTTATATTTTTTATCTTTATCATTTGAATCAGTGTATATACTATCAAAATGATTTTATCATTTCACATAACACTTCAATTGAATTATATCTTTTTGAAATTTGTATAAAAATTTTAATGAAACTGTATATTTTTTATTGGACGATATTGTAAAAATGTGTACATAGTGAATTCAACAAATTCATATTATACTTGCATATATTTATTATAAATCATCATATTTTGTATACTATATTTCCCCTTAACATTTTCCAAACAGAAATTGTTAAAGGAATAATGGAGATATTTTTTTGTTCAGTATTGTAAAATATATTGGAACAATATAAGATAATAAAGAGAGAAGTGGGATAATTGTCTAAATAAATTAATAGAATTTTTCAAATTTCAACTTATTTAGAAGGTAATTTATTTGAATGTTATTTTAAGCCTCGCAAATATACACATTTTATTCACCGTATTTGCACCGTATTTGTCGAGGGCTGTACTCCGTATTCTTCACCTTCATCGCCTTCATCTTGTTCTACATCAGTTTCGTCTTCTGTGGCATACCTAGGAGTTGTTGGAGCAGGTACAGGTTCGTCACCTTCGTCTTCGTCTTCGTAATCACCTACATCTGCAGGTTCTACTTCATCCTCGTCTTCTTCCTCCTCCTCTTCCCCCATTTCATCTGGCCTTCGCACATCTTCTACAGGAGCAATCTCTTCTTCGGCCAATTCATCTTCCGTTGGCTCCTCTTCAGGCTCTTCTTCTGCTTCTTCTGGTACTTCACCCGCTTCGAAAGGTGGAGGTTCTTCGGTTTCAATCTTTTTCGGTTCTTCTCCTTTTTCTTTCGCCACATCCTTTTCCCGCGCGCATTTCACTCGCTGAAGTGGCTTGAAGAGTTTAAAATCTTCGGGTAATTCATCTTCCGAATAAAGTCTGTTTGGTAAAACATATTTTATCATTCCATAAACTTGACGCAAGAAAAGTTTCTTTAAAGAAGGTAGCTATTAATTTCATGCGTTTCATATCAATATTGCGAAAAACAGATCAATTTCCTACCTGTTTCGACATAATTTGTCCCGTACGCTCTCCGCGTGAAGTCCGCGAGATTAAATTGAATTTGATTCCAACCACCGGATAGGCCGATCGGCATCGACGTGCAGAATGGTCGAACTCGCGTGGTACTTTGAAAATTGCTCATGCGAAACCTTCTGTGCATATCCTTGTCGTCGAGTATCTGTCGAATCAAAAATGAAATATACTTCTTTTCTACGCTCATTATAGTTTTACGAAATGCTATTACTGTTATTGAAAAAAATATAATCAGTAAAGAGCTTTCCCCGTGAGACATTTACCGTTATTTCGAACGTGAAGTACTTCTTCATGTTCTTGATAATCATTATGAGAAACGGAAGTTTAATGCCAAGAACTTTCTTGGGACCACATGGGCAGAAGATGTACGTTGTTGTGACGTTGGTTCCGGCCTATTTCCAGAACTAGAGATTTCACGTCGTCGTCTGTCACTCTTCGAATGTATCCATTTTTCACCTGTTCGAGACGATTGATACTCGGAACAAACAGATTAAATACAATGGAATTTATTTTATTAACTTGAACAGATATACTATTTGGAGAAATTTAATGGCGATAAATTTGACAGTGAAACTATTTTTATTAATTTCATAAAATAGAGTTATCTTTCCTTATGTTTTCTTTATATCGATGAACTTACGTGCATATCCCATAACTCTAGCGGACGTGATCCGCAACTGTACAAAACAGACATAATTCCATGCTGATACTTGTTACGAAATATCCTACGTTTCTGCTCTCATCGAATTAATAGAAATAATCAAAAAGAAAAAGTATTATAGTATTTTCATGTTATCATTATCCCGAGAAAACGTCACGTTTAACCATTTAATACACGTAAAGTAAGAGAATTTCTTTGTTTTCCTCCTAGTCGAATCGAATTTATTTTCTCTCCTGATTTTGTGTGAATGTTTCGTGAGTTTATTTATGTTCTTAATAAAGGAGAGAAATAGACTCGCAAGTTTTATTCGATCGTACATGTCGATCATATCGAACACAATGAAAGTTGGCAGCACGAAGAGATAGATGCTATTTCATGAAAGTGCTGTTTTCACGTCTTATGCGTTACGAAGAAGCTCGTTGATGGTCTTTCATTCGCCATTAGCAAACCAATGTCTCTAATGGCATTCCGACGCTGAATACACGATTGCATTATCGCGAAGTACGTGATACTGCGTTTCAGTTTGATCTGAATCTTTGTTGTCCTCTGTCGACACATAGTTGAGAGATTACGGAACGTATAACAGATTAAATACTTTGTTACAAAACAGAATGTATGGAAAAAAATTGGTACGTTTGAATATCAAAGAGTTAAGGAGATATTACGCTAATTTTATATACTGCGAAATTTGATTCTCTGAATATTTCCGATAAGAACACATGCGTCGCGTCGTCTTAATTAACTACAATTTAGTTACTGTGCTCTCAACAATAATTACGACCCCAGCCGTTAGATGTTTGATAAGCATTTTAATAAAAAATATTTAGGAAGATAAATAAAATAGCAAACAATGAAGTTAAAACAAATATTGTTTGTTAAATGAAGGATATCTACGATGAAAAGTTTGAAACAGGATGCTACGTTGAATTTTTGAGAATTTTTTAAAATGCTTCGAAAATTTAGAGTTTTACCAAAGGAGAAAACATATTGTTAGAAAATTATCTCATTTAATTTGAAATCGAAATATAATATAGTAGAAACAATGATATTTATTTTCACGAATAAAATAATCCATATTAAGGTAGATTTTTAAGAGTAGTGTAACTGTAATGTATCGAAACATCGTTTCTGTACAATTCTGGGTATTATATAGTGTTAATTTCATGCCTTTAATTTTATCCTTTACATATAATATTTGATTCGTGCATCTGATTTACCATTTCATTATTTGAAAGTTGAATATTTAGAGAAACTTGATTTGTACAGATGTAGATCTTCGAGGTTCACGGCCAAATTTTTGCAGGTTTGAAAATGTCGCGTATTGGTAGCAATAGAGGTAGATCTTTGATTGCGTTTGTTGCATCATTACTATGAACATATTAACATATATTTCGCAAAATCAGTATGATCCTTTTACAGATAACCGACAAAGGAAATTTTTCTTACATATTTATTTTACGGCTGAAAATGCTAGTATTATTTATATTTCAACCAATATATCAATCAGTAGTTATATATAGATTTAACATAATTTGCGGCGTAATAAATGAGCGTGCAAGGTTTAATCCCAATTTTGTTTTACACTGCATATTATTGAATAAAGAACGTCGAACGAAACAGAAACATGTTCAGAACCTCTGGTCCTCTACACCTGTCATCGAAGCAAAAGGAAATTTTAATTAAAAAATTATTAACCGTGCATTGCATTTGGTATTTTTATAATTCTATAAGCGACATATAGTTATTATATTAGTGTTAAATTTTAATTCGTTAATTTAGTACAATGTGTGTGTGTATAATATAAAAATATTAATCAAGTAATATTCGATACAAAACAATACTCGGTATTCTGACAATAGCATAAGTTGTACTTAAGACTAACAGCATCGAGAAACAGTGTTTAAGGAAAATAAATTATGATAGATGCATTATAATGCAGTGAGAAATTGTGATGTCGTATGGAAGTATTTAAATAGTTAGGATAATACAGACTAATTACAGCATACTACTAGAAATAATCTTCCATAATTATGCTAAATAAATACTCAAACGATATACTCTGTGGATAATATTACATGTTTGTTCACAATTATACGTTATTTCCTACTTTTAATTTTGTAAATGCAAAATTTGGAAGAGGAGTAACGACGTGATGGCAACACCGGAGTACTTTTACGTACATTTACGTATTAGCGCAGCATTAATTGATAGTTACGAAATTTCCAAACTCCGACATCCTATATAAAGGACCCAGATATAATGAAATACTCAATGCAGTGGTTCGCTGAACGTGTTAGAAACGGGTGATCGAAAGAAGGACTACGGTAAGTGACAGCTTCAATAAAAGAAATGGCTAGTTTTAGAAACATACTAGAAATTATTACGTACTGTTTGACTTCAAATATATATACTTTTGAGAAATAAATTAAAATATATTTAAAGCAAATAAACAATTCTTTACAATTAACTTATCTTAACTTTCCACTTAAGATCGTACATCGGTTGCAGTTCAAAAATTAGATTCGTCAGTCGTTCTTCATCCATCATCAATTGACTATCAGTCACTTACCAACCGTGCAGTACCCGAGTGGAAAATCATTGTTTTCCATAAAGCTATAAAAAAGCGGCGAAACACAGAGGCGAAGAAGTAGAACAATATCGCGGTGTGTGTAGTGAATCGCGATGACAGCCACGATAAATTTATTATCATCAAAATGTTCGTATCAGAATTTTTCTAGATCGAGAAAAATCGAGTAACTTAGTAACGAAAGAAATTTTTTCAGTTTATCCTACGCTCTTTTCGATATTACTCTATGCCGATCCAATATTTAGAACGGAGGAAGATGGATACTTAACATTTTTTCACATCAATATAGCCCCACTGCCTCAAAACATCCCTTTAGACAACTACTTGGACACGATCAATTTCACGCTATACACAAGGTCGGTCTTATTTTATATCAATTTCCTTCTTTATGGAAAATCTTTATGTACACTTTGCACATTTGAATTATCGAGAAACGCATAAAAATTGGCAATCTAATTATGATGATAATATTTGAAAGATGAACATAAGGATTAATTAACTTTTTTTTAAAGAATTACACATCGCTATTGCATGCTGAAATGAAAATAAAACTGAAACAGAGAAATTCGCGGATCGGTATATAGCTCGTCTTGCGTTTGATGAATATTCAACAGGCAGATTCGAGATACATTCAACAGTTTTAGCTAAGTATAAATTTTAATCTAGAGAGAATCCCAAGAATGGTGACATTATAAAACCAAATGATGCAGAGTCCGTCAGGAACAGTTATTGGAACGCAACTAAACAAACCATCCTACTCACTCACGGTTGGATACAAGGCGGTTTAGCTTGTGAAATCGTACGCGATGGTAAATACATAGATACGCTGTGAGCGCAAATTCGTGATATAATTAAAGTTAGGGGAGATTCCATGACACGAACTAAGACGAAGATAAAGAATAACAAAATTACGTTCTACGATTGCATGCTTTCGTTTTTCAAAAATTCTTGAGTTTCGAAAGTTGCCGAGAATACGGCAATATGAAATTGCGTGATCTAGAATTTTGAAAAGACCTCAAAATTCCGAAGTAGAAGTACAGAAAGTTCATAGTGAGGCCATATTTTTGGCATCGGATACATTGAGTTGTGTTTCTTTTGTATCGTGAAAGTTCTATTCCTATAATTCTGTTAAAATTTTTTCACGTCGAAAATACCGGTATTATTCCTTTTAGGTTTAACTTACAACATTGTTGAATAGATAAGGTATCATTATACCAACGTATTCAAACCGTGTCTTGTTCAAAACTACACACTGAACGAGATAATTTTATTCCACATTTTAGACTCGTTTTTCCAATTTTGTATTCCTGTGCGATTAATAACTAGGCAAATTCACGTATATTTGTCTAATTTCTAAACTCCAGTTTGTCGAAAATGAAGGCTTCAACGCAACTCCATTACTCCTGATTTTCGTTTTAATTTGAGCCATAGAATCTTTCTGGACTTCGGTTGTATCGAATTCAGATACCCATTTATACAATATGTGCACTGTCGGCCATAAATATCTGTTGATAAACTACAACCATTTTTACTCTGCGTGGTAGTTTACATTATAGGACATATATAATACTAATAAAATAACAGATTCATATTAAAATACTTTGAACATAAACGCAGTAAAAAGTATTCAGTTGTTACTCAATGTGAACAAGTGTCGTACGAGTTTTGAGCGGCAGTAGCCATATATTCGATAATTTAATATCAATTACAAAGAAAAATTTTCTGTTCTTAGCTTTCCTCGAGGTCCGAGACTGCAACGTTATTATTCTCGATTGGAGTGAGATAGCAGATTACGTAATTTATTATGACATCGTAAAGATCGTACCGCACGTTGCTAGGTATTTAGCTAGTTTCATCAACTTTCTGCGAACTGAGGCTGGTTTGCAAACGACCAACTTGAAAATTATTGGACACTCTCTCGGTGCTCAAATCGCGGGCTTAAGCGCGCGCGAGGTAGGAAAATCGAGCCGAGTGGCGGAAGTTATCGGTGGGTAACGTTATATTATTAAAGCGTCAATCGAAAGTTTTCCAAGAAAATCCAGTAGCGCCGATTTTAATAACAGATTAAGAACAGTAGAGTAGATTGATTTGTGATTAGCAAATGAAAGATAAACAGAAGGATAAGCGAGGTTTACAAGTTTGAAAAATAAATTTTAAAATGTCGGAGATATTCTTACATTATCTTATCTCGAAGGGATACGTTTTTAAAAACTATATATATTTTGACGTAAGTTGATTTCATGTCTGACAAAACGACATTATGATACAGCAGAATATATTAGACCTTTAAATATTTGCCATTACAGCACTCGACCCTGCCATGCCAATGTTTGAAGACAAAAAACCTGGTGAAAGAGTCGATGAATCGGACGCAGAAAATGTTCAAGTTCTTCACACATGTGCCGGAAATTTAGGTATGAATATCTCGGTTGGTACTTCAGATTTCTATGCGAGTGATGGAAGACATCAACCAGGATGTGGCATTGACTTGCTTGGTACGGAACATACTACAGAATATTCTATTATTGACACACTTCAACTTGAAAAATATTATTTCCACGCTTTCTGTGCCTCAGTCTGTGTGTGTGTGTGTGTTTATACAATGTTAAAAACGAATGTTATGAAACACAGGGATTTGCGCACATTTGCGTAGCTACAGATTTTTCGCTGAATCAGTTAGGAATCCGAAAGGCTTTCTCGGTACACGTGCAGATGGTGAAACAGCATACATGGGCGGTGCTACCCTCGATCCGAAGTAAGTTTTATTTTACTACTGTTATGAATAGATTATGAAATTTTACGCATTTCCGCGAAATTTAAAGAATGCGTAGAATGCAAATAAATAATGGACAGTACATGTTATAATACTTAAGAGGTAAAAATTCTTGGTCTTGCACTTTTAGCTGAGTTCATAAAGGTATGAATTTGCATAGATGCTTGAGAGCTAATTGCTAAATATATCTGTTTAATTATTTTTTTAAATTAAATTTAGTTAACTGGTGCTAATATATGTTAATTTTTACAGTGCTAAAGGAACCTATTACTTCAAAGTTAACAGTCAGTATCCTTATGCTCTTGGTGGATAACATTATTCTTTTGAATATTTAATATTTAGATGTATTTTGTACAGATGTAATTCAATATTTGTAAGATACTGTACAGATACAGATTACAGGTACAGATTTACGGTACAGATTATGAAGGAAATTAAAAAATAAATAGCAATTGACTTTATTGTTCGTTGAAATTCGTATAAGAGAACTTTTATTTCGACTTACCGCAGCCATATCCTGAATTCCCTGAGTTGATTTCGATACAAGCGTGAGCATACGCATAGCGATGGCGAGTAAAACCGTCAACTTCATAAAGGTTGAATTTTAATTGTTCATATACAGTAGCGGACAAAAGTTTAAGCCGATATGAAAGAAATAAATAATTGATTAACTTCCCATAAGAAAAATACAGTGTTCTACTTTTGGTATTAACTAATTAGGCATTTTGTTTGTACACTTACGAAAAAAATTTCATTTTGATATTTCGCTCAGTAGCTAAATTATAAAAAAAAGGAACGAAATCTGTATAATATTTCATCGGTGAAAAGTTTAAGACTACACAATTTTTGTTTAAATTCAATATTTTGTCCAATATCCATTATTTCTTATCACTTCTTCTTGGCATAGAATCTATTAATTTTTTACATTGATCTACCGTAATATTACTCCAAGCTGTTTCAATTGTAGAGTAAAGCTCATTTAAATTTTTCGGTTAATAACCTTGTACTGTCTTTTTTATGATACTCTACAAATTCTCGATTGATTTAATGTGTGGTGATTGCGACGGCCACGGCAGCTCGGTAATACTTTCTTCTTCAAAAAACTGTTTTACAACCCGTGCCGTGTGCTTCGGATCATTATCATTTTGAAGAATAAAATCATCACTCATATTGTTGCGTATACAACAATACCTAGCAAGGGCACAGTCAGGTACCTGGGTATGACCCTGGACAGGAGATTAACTTGGAAAAATCACATCAAAGACAAAACGAAGCAACTTAAGGATAAACTCAAAAAATTTTATTGGCTCACTGGCCGACGCTCCAACCTAAGTACACAGAACAAAATTACCCTCTATAAGACCGTAATAAAACCTGTCTACGGAATCCAAGTATGGGGAACAGCAAGTAATTCCAACATTGAAATACTTCAACGCTTCCGATCGAAAACGCTAAGATCCCTATTAAATGCACCCTGGTATGTCACCAACGAAACGATCCACCGCGACCTCAAGATACCCACAATCAAAGAAGAAATATACAAGTTCAAATGCAGATATAAAACAAGAGTGAACAACCATCACAACTCTTTAGTCATCCAACTACTCGACACGACGGATCAGACCCGCAGACTAAAAAGAAAATACCCTTTAGATTGAAGCATTAAACTAGAATCAATCATAATATAAATTATTATAATCCAAGTTACTGTACCACGCCAAATGAAGTTACTTAAAATTCTCTAGCAGAATTGATTGTAAATAAATTACCAAATAAAAAAAAAAAAAAAACATTGATGGGTCCAACGACGCCTCGGCTCTCGCGGCATTGTTTATGGTTTAGTCGATATCTCCTAGACCTTTTTTCACGATACTACATCATTGTCCCGTGAAAATGTCACGTTTAACCATTTAATACACGATTTAACCATTTAATATGTATTAATTTAATACATATACATAACCATAATAATAAAGTAAGAGAATTTCTTTGTTTTGTTTCTAGTCGAATCGAATTTGTTTTCTGTCCTGATTTTGCGTGAATGCTTAGCGAGTTTGTTTATGCCTTTACTAAAGGAAGGAAATAAACTCGCTAGTTTTATTCGTGAATGCAAAATTTGGAAGAAGAGCTACGACATTTTGTGTATGTTTACGTATTAGCGCAGCAGCGATTGATAGTTACGTAATTTCCAAAACTTCGACATTCTATATAAAGAACCGAGATATAATGAAATACTTCGTTCAGTAGTTCGTTGCACAAGTTAAGGATAAGTAATCAAAAGTAAGACTACTATAAGTGATAGCTTCAATAAGAGAAATAGCTAGTTTTAGAAACATCACGGTTATTGTTTTCCGAATTACTAAAAATTATTCCAAAATTATTAAATTATTATTATAATTATATATATGTATATATATACATGTAATGGCGTAATATTTTTGGAAATCAGGCGATCGATTCGTGAAAACTCAATAATCGATTTTCTAAATCTTCTTCGGTATCTCCTCCTTTTCTCTCCTAAGTGCCCGTCCTTATCAATTTATATCGTTCGACCGACTCCCAGTAAATATAGGAAAAGGCAAACCTTCGGTTGGTGTTCTAAATTCTATAGAATTTACGTATATGTATATATATGTCGGAGATGAAAGGAAAACCGGAGCCTTTCCTTTGAAATTTTGGGAAAATCCTCTAATACTTTACGCTACATTCTATCATAGCCGTAATTAAGCAATTGTTGTCATTCAATCTGATCGTAATTGTTCGAGATTTGCGATAGTGAGATTGGGCTCAAGGTGACACAACTGGTCGCCGAACGTAGTCAGGGTCACGGGATGGACATTTTGCCTGACGGAAGTGTGGAGTGATTTATGGTTCTTCCTAGAAATGTGGTTGTGGCGACATACGGCCTCAAGAACGGGCCTAGCCAGGTGTGATTTTACCTCGGAGGTGCCAATATAATGTGACACATGTATTAATAATCAAATTCAAAATAGAAATTGCGTAATAGCGGCGATTAGGACTTTCTCGATGCTTCTAACGAGTATATAACAAACAAACAAGCGATGAAAATATTTATCAGTCAGTTATTCGTGCGGTCGCCTTGGAAAGTTACTCATCTAGCAGTTTCACAAAGGATATAACATAACAAACACAAAGAAGGTACCCCGCTGGGGTTAGGTAACCTTCCACATATATGTATATTTAAACTATAATATTTTGCCAAATGTCCTACTGGACAAATTGTAAAATTCACAATAAATAATATAAAAAAAAAAAAAAAAAAAAAATCTAGCAGTTTATACCGAGCGTCTCAGCAATCGTATTTTGTGCTTTAAAAATGTTCTACGCTTAGTAAAGAGTTATTCCGTTGACCGTGGATTCGTTTGAACCCAAGAACATTGTTAATAGCGTTCGTTAAACTTATTATTCGTTAAACTTTGTAAAAGTTTTGTTTATACGTGTAAATATAATCTCTGTTGTGTAAAACGATGGCTAATTGAAATGGAGGATTGTTACGCGCCCTAAATTGTAACGATAACCCGACATATATATACTTTTGAGAAATAAATTAAAATATATTTAAAGCAAATAATTAAATCTTTGCAATTAACTTAACTTAACTTGCCATTTAACATCATGCATCTGTTAAATTTAAAAATTCACCTTATTTCTCTAACTACTTACTTATGGAATAATTTTGGTCTTCATCCATCATTAGTTGAGTTGCTCGTCAATCATCATCAGTTGTATCGATCTTTATCCATTATCAGTTGAGTCGGTTTTCATCCATCATCAATTGACTACCAGTCACTCACCAACCGTGCATTACTTGAGTGGAAAATTATTATTTCTCATCAACCTATAAAAAAGCGGCGAAACACGAAGAAGAAGAAGTAAAACAATATCGCGGTGTGTGGAGTGAATAGCGACGACAGCCATGGTAAATGTATCATTATCAAAACGTTTGTATCAGAATTTTTCTAGATCGAAACACGGAAAAATCGAATAACTTAGAATAACGAAAGAAATTTTTTTAGTTTATCCTACGCTTCTTTCGATATTGACCTATATCAATCCAATAATCAAAACGGATGGAGATGGACACATAACTAACATTGAAATCAATAAAGACCCAATACCTAAAAACCTCACTTTAGACACCTACTTGGACGCGATCAATTTCACGCTATACACACGGTTCGTATTATTTTATATCAATTTCCTTCTTTATGGAAAATCTTTATGTACGTTTTGCACATTTGAATTATCGACAAGCGCATAAACATTGGCAATCTAATTACGATTTTGTTTTAAAGATGAACTTCAGTACTAATTAACTTTATCTTAAAGAATTACACATCGCTATTGTTTACTAAAATGAGAATAAAACTGAAACGTAGAAATTCGTGGATCGGTAGAGTTAAAATACGTTTTATAGCTATATATATATATATGTATATATGTTTATATAAGATTAAAATATGATGTGATATGATATGATTAAAAGATGTAAATATGTTTATATATGTTTATATAAGAAATAATTATATAGCCGGTCTTGTGTTTGATGAATATTCAACAGACAGATAAAAGGTACATTACATAGTTTTAGCCAAATATAATTTATAATCTAGAGAGAATCCCATGAATGGTGACATCATAAAACCAAATGATGTAGAGTCCGTCCGGAATAGTCATTGGAACGCAACTAAACAAACCATTATAATCACTCATGGTTGGACCCACAGAGGTGAAAATCCAGTTTGTACAACCATACGCGATGGTAAATACGTAGATACGCTGTGAGCGCAAATTCGTGATATAATTGAAGTTAGGGGAAATTCCATGACTCGAACTAAGACGAAGATAAAGAATAACAAAATTACGTTTTACGATTACACGCTTTCGTTTTTCAAAAATTCTTGAGTTTCGAAAGTTGCCAAGAATACGGCAATATGAAATTGCGTGATCTAGAATTTTGAAAAGACCTCAAAATTTCGAAGTAGGAGGAGATACGCAACTATGCTGAACGATAAGCAAAGAATTAGCAGCAAAAGTTTACGACCACATCACTGGAAATGTTCATATCACCTCCACGTGTCTCGGTATAAACGATTAGTACATACCACTCATGGCAAATGTGTACAAGCGTACATATATATTAGGTTGTCAGAAAAGTTTCTTCCGTTCTACAAGGAAGTAATGGATGCACAACGCTTTTACTTTTATATTATTTCATTGAACTATGTATGATCCATTTTGTTACATTTCTACTATTACGATCATACATGATTCGATAAAATGATATAAAAGAAAAAATGTTGTGCGTATTAATTGCAATTTCCAATTTTTCCAATTTTTAATTCTTGTGTGATTAAGAACTAGGCAAATTCACGTATATTTGTCTAATTTCTAAACTCCAGTTTGTCGAAAATGAAGGCTTCAACGCAACTCCATTACTCCTGATTTTCGTCTTAATTTGAGCCATAGAATCTTCCTGGACTTCGGTTGTATCGAATTCAGATACCCATTTATACAATATGTGCACTGTCGGCCATAAATATCTGTTGATAAACTACAACCATTTGACTCTGCGTGGTAGTTTACATTATAGGACATATATAATACTAATAAAATAACAGATTCATATTAAAATACTTTGAACATAAACGCAGTAAAAAGTATTCAGTTGTTACTCAATGTGAACAAGTGTCCTACGAGTTTTGAGCGGCAGTGGCCATATATTCGATAATTTAATATTAATTGCGAAGAATATTTTTTGTTCTCAGGTTTCCTTAAGGTCCGAGACTGCAACGTTATTATTCTCGATTGGAGTGAGATAGCAGACAACATCGTTTATTCTGTCGTCGCGGAGATCGTACCGTACGTTGCTGAACGTGCAGCTAGTTTCATAAATTTTATGCGAATTGGGGCTGGTTTGCAAACGTCCAACTTGAAAATTGTTGGGCATTCGTTCGGTGCTCAAATCGCGGGCTTGAGCGCGCGAGAGGTAGGAAAATCGAGCCGAGTGGCGGAAGTTATCGGTGAGTAACGATATATTATTAAAGTGGTATTCTAAAGTTCTCCAAGAAAATTCAATAGCGCTGATTTTAACGTCAGTTTGAAAACAGTACGGTAGATTGATTTGATATTGCAAATGAAAGATAAGCAGAAAGATAAGTGAGGTTGGTAAGATTGAACGATAAATTTTAAAATGTGGGAGATATGTCTAGATTATTTTAACTCGTAGAAGAGCATTTTTAAATTCTATATGCATTTTAATGTAAGTTGATTTCATGTCCGGCGAAATATCATTACGATACAGTAAATTATACTAAATCTCTAAGTATTTGCTATTATAGCTCTCGACCCTGCCAACGTAATGTTTCAACACAAAAAACCTGGCGAAAGGGTTGATAAATCGGACGCAGAAAATGTTCAAATTATCCACACATGCTCTGGACAGTTCGGTTATTATCTGTCTGTTGGTACTTCAGACTTCTATGCGAATGATGGAAGGCATCAACCAGGATGCGGCACTGACTTGCTTGGTACGGAACATACTACAGAATATTCTATTATTGACACACTTCAACTTGAAAAATATTATTTCCACGCTTTCTGTGCCTCAGTCTGTGTGTGTGTGTTTATACAATGTTAAAAACGAATGTTATGAAACACAGGGATTTGCGCACATTTGCGTAGCTACAAAGTCTTCGCTGAATCAATTACGAATCCGAAAGGCTTTCTCGGTACACGTGCAGATGGTGCAACAGCATACATGGGCGGTGCTACCCTCGATCCGAAGTAAGTTTTATTTTGCTACTGTTACTGATAAATTATGGAGTTTTACGCATTTCCGGGAAATTTAAAGAATGCGTAGAATGCAAATAAATAATGGACAGTAGATGTTATAATATTTAGGAGGTGAAAATTCTTGATCCTGCACTTTTAGCTGAGTTTATAAAAGTATGAATTTGGATAGATACTTGAGAACTAATTGCTGAATATATCTGTTGAATTATTTCTTAAAATTTAATTTAGTTAGCTGGTACTAATATATGTTAATTTCTTTCCAGTGCTAAAGGAACCTACTACTTCAAAACTAACAGTCAGTATCCTTATGCTCTTGATGGATAACGTTATTCTTTTGAATATTCAATATTTGGATGTATTTTGTACAGACGTATTTCAATATTTGTAAGATACTTGTACAGATTATGTAGCAAATTAAAAAATAAATAACTGTTGATTTTATTGTTCATTGAAATTCGTATAAGAAAACTTTTATTTCGATTTACTGCAGCCATATCCTGAATTCCCCGAGTTGATTTCGATGCAAGCATGAGCATACGCATAGCGATGTTGAGCAAGAGCGTCATTTTAACCCTTTCGCTACGGGCCGCTTCTTCGTCGCGCCACTCCCGCTAAACGAGCCTCCGCGTCAAAACAGTGAACGCGAGAAAGATCGTCAGCGGTCGCGTTTACACTTCACTGCAATTTGAGCTGCTCTGACGGTGTTTTTCGAAGAAAAAAAACAGAGTATTCCTCAAAACAGAGTATTAATAATTTCTTAACACACTCACTTTTAATTACAATTTAGAAACGAATAACATTACAGAATATAATAATATGATGTAATATAATATTTTCTATGATACTAATAATTCTATGATAATAATTGTATGATACTAATAGCTTTTAATAATGGTATTGCGTGTGGTATTTTTCGAAACATAGTATTACACATAGGCTAACATCGCAAATGTCGCACTGGTATCGCGATTTGATCCACAGTTTCCATCAATCGATTATAATCGACAACACACTTTGGCTTTTTAATCATTTTTTGCATGCGATAATGATGTTTCGTGTCAACCAATTCTTCATTGTGGAAAGAGGACAACATATACACTACCCTCTTGTTACACCATTTCGTTGTTAATAAAAGGCTTGAGGATGTACAATACTCGTCGTATGTACAATACGTGGTGTATAGCCGCCCCTAGTAGGCCTTACAGATAGGATAAACGTCACTTTATTTCAATACAAATGTATACTTCAGCAAATACAGGAAGAAACCTTTGTAATGTATGTTTACTCATTAAATTATGTTTATTCATTAAATTCAATGTTTATTCATTAAATATTATCATCTTTAATCAATCACATTTTTTACAGATAGAGTAAAACGACTGCGACAAGGAATTTACATAATTGCGCATCGAGTTATGCATATATTTAAATTAAACACATGTTGCGATGACAATGAGTATTTACGAATGTGAAGAATATTCATAAAAATTTCTTTAGTATTTTTTTCTGCTCCATACTCCATTAACGAGGAGAGTACATATAATTTTTATTAAAAAAATATAGTTTATCATATACTTAAGATAAGAAAATTTAACAAAAGTTATCAACCTTTTTGTGATCTTTAATTAAAATCATTCACATTGTCGGAAATTTCTTAATCCGTGAGATTTATCTTATTTTAGTCGTTCGAAAAAGTTTAATGACGTGGATATAATTACCGTGACAGTCATCGTGTTAACAAGTTCGTTTCTCGATTATATCATAATTTTCAGACTAGCCTGCGTATAGAATCAAATTTCTGAATCACCAGTAGCCAGTCGCCGCCATATCCTGAAAACAGACAAGAAATTTAATTAACGTGCGTCATACATAGTCCATTGAAACTGCGGTAAGAGCTTCATCGCGTGCTATTGTCTCGGGAAATAGACGCAGAACACGAAGGATATTTATCGAAGCGCTATCGGAGTCCTCGAGGGGTTGGTTTCTCGTTTCTCTTAGGAGCCATGAAAATTCCATTACAATTACGCAGACATGTCTCCAACAACTTCGTTATCGCATCGATTAAACCGTGCACGATTTCGTATTTCGTTCAGTAATTGTGTACTGCAATCGATAAACGGTAGTTGCAAACACATGTGTCAACGACGAACTTTTGCCCTTTCGTCTACTCCGCTATCATCTCATTACAAACTTCGTCGGCGTCCAGCAGCGCACATGCGTGCAGGTCGCCACAGCGAAAAAGACGTCTCCGTCGAACGGAACGAGCGTCGTACGAGCCACAAATAATCATGCTCGAATTTATTGATATTTTCTGGAGAGTATGGAGTATGCGCTGGAGTCCTCGTCGCACCCACAAGCTCGACACGTGCAGTCTCCAGGTGTACAGCTAATCGCGAATTCCGTAATTTGTCACCTAACAGGCGCACTATAATATGGTGATGGCACATGTAAAGCAATCCAGTGATCGCTTTGAAATGCTAACTTCACTTTTTCCAAAATCTTCTATCTTCTAAATCTTCTAAATGGTGTTTTTAGCATTCGATGTCGCGATGTTACGGCGATATTGGGGTATTGCATCTTTGAAGGACGCGAACGAACGTCTTCGTGCATCTATTTCATATCACTGTTCGTTGATCCGTGCTGGTTCTTTGCATACTGTCGCGAGAATGTGGAATGTACGCGAGGGAGGGTTACTATAGCAGAAGAAAGAAAAAAAAGAGCGGTTCTATGTATCGTGTAGTCGCGTAATTAATAAATCGTTGGTCTTTCTATCTGGATGTAATAATTTGTCGCCGTGGGACACGGGACAGGCGGGACAAGCTATCTTGGGGAAATTTTTTGAACTTATTTTCCCTTATTGAACTCGATAAAATAGTAATTAATAGTTTATTAAGGAATAGATACGATAGCAATTAAAAAAGAATAAAAAATCACCACCATTCACCTTGATAGAAATGTAATTTTAATGTACGTGAGACATTATCATTCATTTTCCATTGTAAAGATTGATAAACATTTTGCGTGTAATTGAATGACAAATAAATGTTGAAAATCTAAATTGTTTTGAAGTATAATCTTGCACGATAATATTTTATCCTGTATTTGTTATCTTTATACCAAACATTAGATGTATTAAATGGGATTACATAATACTCTTTATAAAAATTCCTTCATTAAGGTTGTATCGTTATCATCATCAATTGCCATTGGATAATACTCTCTGATCTGATGAATGAATTTTATCCTTTGATGTTAGATTTACAGGACTCTTTGAAGTAAATAAAATACTCTTACTTATCTCTCTACCATTTCTTTTTTTCCAAACGATATTTTCTGCAAATCTCCATAATCTACGCTGGTAAAACCCTTACGTTTTAAAACTCAATTCTAGTCTTGGTAAAATTATCCAGCTATCTTACTTTCTTAAGAATGCAATAATCCTGATAACGTTCAATTTTTTACGTCGATAAAAATCAATACCTGAGAACGCGAGATGACACTTAAGTGGAACAGTTTCCACTTGTTCCACAAGAAACAACGTATTATATTTACGTTGGAGAAGGTAAATATTTTTGTTGGCATTCTACGTACATCAATGGTTAATTCACAAGAGTTGTTACATCCAAGATATCATCATTCTTATTAGTAAACCGAAGATAAGAAAAGATTGTTACGAGTAATGCAATAAAAGAACAAATAACAAAACAGAGTTCGAGATGGAACGATGTAAAAGAGATTTGTCTATGATAATTTATGATAAGCCATCGTCTGCGTGTACAAGTTTCGAATCAACAGACGCGCTGTCAACTACAACGCTGCGACTATCCTAAATTAGTTCGTAGCATTGTCTCACAGTATGGGACAAGATTACGCACGATTTTCCGTAGGAAAACATGGCATTGTTGTCAATGGAAGGATAACTGGAACCGGTGCTCGAAAAAGCACTTTCAGTCTCTTAGGGGATGACGCATACATTTGGAATTCCAATTATTATCGAAATATCAAATGACCAAGATGTGCCATAAAACAGGAATTTCAGAGAAACATTTAAAAAATAATTAAGCGGAATGGGAGTACGGGTCAGTTGTAGTGGAAATCTCGCATCGTTATTATAAATTCTCCATGTCAACCATGAAAACAGCCATATCTCTTTCTAAGGGAAACGAGTTAACAGTGATTTCGTGAGTCTAAAAAATGACAAACGTCCGATAATCGTTTGAAGGTATGCAATTTTTTAATTGTTTATATCTCTAAAGTTATTTAATCGACGCGCATCCACATCCAATATTTCAAACCTAACGTAATCAGTAAAATGACGTGTGAAGTCTACGGTGAAATATTTTTGACAGTCTGGTTTCGCTTACGATGTTTCAAAAAATTTCTTGCTTCGTCTTTAGAAACTTAAGATAGTCTGGAGCATAAAGCTTGTTGGGAAAATAGTTACTTTATCACGAAATAAATTACTTTTAATGACAGTGTAATGCACGATAGTACGATTCATATTAACGATGCTACAATAATTTCGATTCGATAACAAAACGATGAAGAAAACGATGTTTAGTCTCTGAATAGTTTAATCTTTCGATCGTCTAATCACGGGTTGCAGTAATTTTCTCTAAAAACAATTGAAATGAGAAAGAAATCGTGAATTATAGTTTTGGATCTAAAAATTTTCAAGGGTCACAAAATCACAAGTTATGAATGAGATGATAACGACTATGGTAACGACGATGATAACGAATTTTGTGTAAAAACAATTAGACTGAAAAGAAATCGTAAATTGCAATTTTGGATGGATCTTACAATTTTCAGACAAATTCTTACAATTGACGACAGACCATGAGTGCAATTATCGAAAATATACTGACGCGTGTTTCGAAAAAAAAAAAAAAAAAAAAAACGAATTCTGTTATTATCCATGATGATAATAATTCGCCTTAATAACGGAAGGTGCTGCAACATCTGATTATGATCCCTCGTCTAAAAAATTGCAAACACCTGTTTATGACGTAATTAGTGTTTACCGATTGTTTCGAAAACCTTAGAGCTATTAATTAATTAACTAATCAATTAAAATAATAGCTATTAAGAACAATTTACGTATGACCAAAATTTCCATCATAATGAATTACATACAATGTTCACATCTGTTCAAAGACAGCCCAAAAAGCTTGAAACAGATATAAATAACTAATTCGTGGTGCTATACTTCATTGAATACATAGTTCTCTTAACGAGTAACTTGTAGCAGGTAAGCAAAGTAAGACTAAAATAAGTGATAGCTTCGATAAAGACAAAGGGCAGACAACTAATTTTAGATACAGCGCCATTATTGTTCTTTGTATTACTCGAAATAGTTACGTACCGTTTAATTTGAAATCCAAATTTTGAGCAGTTTAAAAAGAAGCTTAACATTCATAGTCACCAAATTTAAATTATCTATTTTCGATGTACGAATTTCTTAAATACTCGCGTAGTGAATATAAATATTTGAAGCAAACGTGGTTGAATCAAAGATTCAAAATAAATATTTAGTAGAATTCAGATTTTGGAGAATTGAAAGATATTTTAGTACATATAATACTACAAAATTTATTAAAGCAAGTAATTAAATATCTTTGCAATTAACTTAACTTAACTTCGCACTTAACATCGTGCTTCGTGTTAAGATGAAACAATTCACCTTAATTTTCTAATTATTTGTAGAAGATTCATCAGTGCGAATTGGCCATCATTTATCAGGTGAGTATCAGTTTCTTATCAACTGTGCAGTGCTTCAGTCAATAATCATTGTTTCGTTCAAACCTATAAAAAGAAGCGGCAAAACAAGGAAGCTGAGAAGTCGATCTATACCGCGGTGCGTATAGTGAATCACGATAACAGCCATGGTAAATGCATCATTAGCACTATGTTAGTATCAGAATATTTTTCGATCGGCAAAAATCGAATACTTCGTACTTAGTACGAAAGAAATTTTTTTTTCAGTTTATCCTACGTTGCTTTCGACGTTGAGAGAAGCCAATTATACGATTCTACCGAACAAAGAAGGAAACCCGTCTCTGGTTAAACTCGATAACTCCCTACTAAGTGAAACAGACTTGATTCTTTTCGGTGCCAATGTGGAAACGATCAGTTTCACGCTTTACACGCAGTTAGAATTATTTTATATTAATCACCTTCTTTATGGAAAATCCTTATATACATTTTGTACATTTCTGTCGCAAATCTACTTACGGGAATTGTTACCTTTAATTTTTTAAATCACAGCAAAACACCGCAACGAATTATATTTTTTCTTTCAAACGTGCAATCAGAGTTCCTATTCAAAAAGGTTAAATTTTAAGAAAATAGGAACCTGCGATTTAATGTTATAAAATTTGCTCTTGCTTTGTCCATAAGGACGCATAGCTAGAGAATTTTTGCTAATTTTCAAGCTTCTTTTCACGCAAATACTACCATAGAATCTTGTCTAATGTTAACCCTTTTATATTCTTTCGATCATTTTTAACCGAATTATATCTTTCCAACGTTAGAAAACATGTTCAGTTTGAACTTAATACATGAGAAAGCGATTTTGTTCGCTAAAATCAGAGTAAGACCGAAATGTGCAAAAATGTGGGTTAAAACTTTGTTTCTAGCGAACAAACAACTGCGTTGCATGAATATACATTCGAAATACGTTTAACAGCTTCGCTCAAACATACTATTTATTCTAGAAAAAACAGTCAAGATGGTGACGTCCTAAAATTAAATGACATAAACTCGGTTCGAAATAGTCATTGGAACGCAAACAGACAAACCATCGTAATCACTCACGGTTGGAATAGCAAAGGTCAATCTGAATCATGTACGCTCGTACGCGATGGTAAGTAAAGTATCATCGATGTAATACAATGAATACACGGTGAACTAAAATTCGTGTCAAATAATTAAAGTCAGTACAGATCGTGTGACTCGAAAATAAAAATTAGAAACAGCGAAATTACGTTGCACGTTTGATCTCTCGAGAAAATCGAGTTTGAAAATTTGACAAATATACTACAAGATATATTGAAGTATTCGAAATTTCCTGTAAGTTTTGTCTTTTAAGTAAAATTATGCACATTATACAGGCCAATGGCCGAATATTTTAACGCCACGAAATCCAAATGAAATTTCTGATTTCCTTCTTCTTGAAATGGTATAACACGAGATATTTGATAATATATTGTATAATTATTGATAGTATAGAAGCAGACAATTGGTAAGAGATTATTCTACGTGGGAAAATAAATCGAAAATATAGAATAAAATTAGTTCGCTTGAAAATTCGTTTTCGAGAAATTTGCATTTGTCAGGTACACGTGATCGAACGTGTTCAAAGCCTATCTTCTTCAAAACACGGCCTCCAACGAGACAACTTTATTATGCTTTCCAAGCTTGTTTTTAAACGTAAAGAAATAACAGATTTATACTAAAAATACTTCGAAACTAAAAATAGTAAAAAATATCCAATTTGCATCGAATATGAGCATGTGTCGTACAATTTACGAGCAGTAGTGGCCATATCTTCGATATTTTATATTATATTTTAATATTATGACAAGCAATATTTCATTTCTTGTTTGTTTTCAGCTTTCCTGAAGGTCCGCGACTGCAACGTCATTATCGTCGATTGGAGCAAGATAGCAGATCACAAGGATTATATCGCTGTTGCAAAGAACGTACCACGCGTAGCTAGCCATGTAGCTAGTTTTGTGAATTTCTTGCGGACTAGCGCTGGTTTGCGCACGTCCAACTTGAAAATTATTGGACACTCTCTCGGTGCTCATGTCGCGGGCTTGAGCGCGCGAGAGGTAGGACAATTGAGCCGAGTGGCGGAAGTTATCGGCAAGTAACGATATATTATTAAAGTGGCATTCTAAAGTTCTCCAAAGAAATTCAATAGCGCTGATTTTAACGTCAGGTTGAAAACAGTAGAGTAGATTGATTTGGTTTTGCAAATAAAAGATAAGCAGAAAGACGAGTGAGGTTTACAAGTTTGGACGATAAATTTAAAAATGTCAAGAATATGTTTACATTATATTAACTCGAAGGGAAATGTTTTTAAAAACATTATACAACAAAACGACATTATGATACAGTAAATTATACTTAAATCTCTAAATATTTGCCATTTCAGCGCTCGACCCTGCCAAGCCATTGTTTGATCACAAAGGAGCCGGTGAAAGAGTTGATAAATCGGACGCACAAAATGTTCAAGCTATACACACATGTGCCGGATATTTGGGTCTGGATATCTCTATTGGTACTTCCGATTTCTTTGCCAATGATGGAAGGCATCAACCAGGATGCGGCGATGATTTGTTAGGTAAGTAATATGCTTACGGAATCGTCTGTTACTGACAAGTTTCGATGTAAAAAATATTATTTACGCGGTTGTGTGTGCGCGTCTGTATATGCGATACTAGAAATGAATTTTATGAAACACAGGATCTTGCGCACATGGACGCAGTTACCAATACTTCAGTCAATCTATTACGAACCCAAGAGCTTTCCAAGGTGTAACTGACAACGGTGCAACAGCATACATGGGTGGTGCTAACCTTGATCCAAAGTAAGTTTTATTTTGCTACTGTTACTGATAAATTAAGGAGCTTTACGCATTTCTGGGAAATTTAACACGTTGACTGCCATGGGGGTCATCGGTGACCGACAGTCGATTTGGCTATAGCGCCGTGGGGGCCACCGGTGACCGGCAACGCAGTAAATATTAAAAGTACATAATTATAAAAAAAAAGGACAATCGTAATAATTGTCTACAACGCCGTGGAGGTCACCGGTGGCCCTCACCACGAAAAATGCTTCAAGCATGATTTTATAACTCATTTTATTTGCTGCACTTAATATTTCAACATAATATGCATCGCATAATGAAAAGTTCACGTCGGCGCCTTGGGCAAACCATGGAAAATTCGTCTGGCAGTCAACGTGTTAAAGAGTACATAGAATGCAAATAAATAATGGACAGTACATGTTATAATATTTAGGAGGTGAAAATTCTTCATCCTGCACTTTTAGCTGAGTTTATAAAAGTATGAATTTACGTAGATACTTGAGACCTAATTGCTGAATATATCTGTTGAATTATTTCTTAAAATTTAATTTAGTTAGCTGGTGCTAATATATGTTAATTTCTTTACAGTGCTAGGGGAACCTACCACTTCAAAACTAGCAGTGAGTATCCTTATGATATTGATGGATAAAATTATTCATTTGAATATTCAATATTTGGATGTATTTCAATAATTGTAAGGTACTTGTACAAATTAAGAAATAAATTGAGAAGTAAATAGCATTCGATCTTACTATGGCTTGAAATTTGTGTAAAACAACTTTTATTTCCACTTACCCCAACCATATTCTCGGCTGTTTAAGTTGATTTCGATGCGAGCATGATCATACCTATAGCGATGCCCGCAGCCTCGCCAGGAACAGCGTCATCTTGATAAAAATTAGTTTCAATTGTTAATGTTCATCTTCGTATGCTAAGATTGTAAGTGTACATTTTGTATTGTTCCAAATTGAGATAAGAGAACAATAGCGACGTATAGTTGTTGTAGACTGAGATCGACTGGCATCGAAGTTTCAAGTTCTTAATGAAACGTGAGAAAAGATACGACGTGATAGTAATTTAACGCATTAAATAGCGGCTTTAACCGATATGCAATAAAACTAAAAGGCCCGTCGCTAAATATTAGGTTGTTCGAAAAGTTTCTTTCGTTTTATGAGGAAATAATAGACGCACAACGTTTTTTGTTTTATATTACTTTGTCGATCCATTTTGTTCTGTTGAGATAAACACCGCGACATTTCACAGACTTGGTTTCTGTTGTAAAAAAAACACGTTTGCGAAAGAAAGACACTTTCCTAATACTTCACTTTCCGTCAAAATAGTTGTAAATTGTCCTGTATATGTAATATTTATTTTTTTATTTTTCCAACCAGTAGAAACGAACTTCGATCACGTAATGGCGACTTCCCAATGGCAAACAAATATGCAACAATTCATTTCGTGGTAAATTATTTAAACAATTGCCAGGTACAATTTATCCGTTTATATGATTTTTAGTGTCAGTTTACTTTTCTTATTCGATCGTGTCGACTACAAAGAAGCATTTACGATTTTCGTTAGTCTTTGCGGAACACGCAAAATCGTTCAGCGAGTACGCCAAGTGGATTTTCCACTATGCGTCTAGCACGGCAGCATTTATGAGTATAAATTTTCTATTTGCTATGCATATAATAATGTTTGGCAAATATATAGCGTTATAAGATATGATATGCTCTTAAAGGAAATGCATCATCTGGCGAGATTACACATTCAGATGGTACGTTTAACACATTTCCTTCCAGACCTGTCTTTAAATTCGGATTGTCAAAATTTGCACCATCTGATTGACTTTCTGAGCTTCCAAAATTTGCAATAATGTGATGCAATAATCACGATGAACTTAACGCCAGCAGTGCAACGTGATGTAATTTACGAGTAACGGTGCCTCTTCACGCGATATATGTAGTAACAATCCCGGACGAACCCCCAAGGATGTACTGATATCGAAATATATTATTTGGTCTAGAGCAAGGACAAGAAAGGATGGTTTATTTGAAGTTTTTTTTTTTTTATTTGATAGTTTAATTACAATCAATTCTGCTACAGAATTTTAAGTAACTTCATTTGGCGTGGTACAGTGACTTGGATTATAATAATTTATATTATGATTGATTCTAGTTTAATGCTTCAATCTAAAGGGTATTTTCTTTTTAGTCTGCGGGTCTGATCCGCCGTGTCGAGTAGTTGGGTGACTAAAGGGTTGTGATGGTTGTTGACTCTTGTG